>BGPT01001304.1:133109-148162 GCA_003297045.1 Symbiodinium sp. clade C Y103
ACAGACAGACAGACAGACAGACAGACAGACAGACAGACAGACAGACAGACAGACAGACAGACAGACAGACAGATAGATAGATAGATAGATAGATAGAGAGATAGAGAGATAGAGAGATAGAGAGATAGATAGATAGCTAGAGAGATAGAGATAGATAGATAGATAGAGATAGATAGAGTTATAGATAGATAGAGGTAGATAGAGATAGACAGAGATAGATAGAGATAGATAGAGATAGATAGAGATAGAAAGAGAGTCATCGAGATAGAGATAGATAGAGATAGATAGAGATAGATAGAGATAGATGGAGATAGGTAGAGATAGAGATAGAGATAGAGATAGAGATAGAGATAGATAGAGATAGATAGAGATAGACAGGCAGAAAGACAGACAGATAGACAGACAGATAGACAGACAGATAGACAGACAGATAGACAGGCAGATAGAAAGACAGATAGACAGACAGATAGACAGACAGATAGACAGACAGATAGACAGACAGATAGATAGACAGATAGATAGACAGATAGACAGACAGATAGATAGATAGATAGATGGATAGAGATAGACAGGCAGATAGATAGACAGATAGATAGACAGACAGACAGATAGATAGCTAGATAGATAGATAGATAAATAGATAGATAGATAGATAGACAGATAGATAGTTAGACAGTTAATTAAATAGTTGGATAGTTAGACTGTTGGACACCTCGATAGAGAGATGGGGAGGTAGAAAATTAGATAGGTCGTTCTATTGATCGATCGATCGAGATAGAGAAAAAGATAGAAAGAAATAGAGACAGACAGACAGACAGACAGACAGACAGACAGACAGACAGACTGACTGACTGGCTGACTGACTGACAGACTGACAGACTGACAGACTGACAGACTGACAGACTGACAGACTGACAGACTGACAGACTGACAGACTGACAGACGGACAGACTGACAGACTGACAGACTGACAGACTGACAGACTGACAGACAGACAGCCAGCCAGCTAGCCAGGTAGTAGGTAGATAGGTAGATAGGTAGATAGGTAGATAGGTAGATAGGTAGATAGGTAGATAGGTAGATAGGTAGATAGGTAGATAGGTAGATAGGTAGATGGGTAGATAGAAAATTTGATTGACGGGTAGATAGGTTGATAGGTAGGTAGATGGATAGGTAGATAGAAATATAGAAAGATAGAGAGATAGAAAGGTAGAAAGATAGAAAAGGAAAAAAGAAGAGAAAAGAACAGAAAAGAAAAGAAAAGAACAGAGGAGAAAAGCAAAGAAACGAAAAGACAAGAACAGAAAAAAAACAAAAGAAAAGAACGAAAGAAACATAAATAAATAGCTAGGAAGGCAGGTAGGCAGGCAGGCAGGCAGGTAGGTAGGTAGGAACTAGCGTCGCCAAGAAACTTTCACAGATAAACCTCGTGCCTTGCTTTGACCACTGGAAATATCAGCAAGTAACAACGACAGCCCCGGGCAAGTAAGAATAGTAAGACTAAAATCACCAAGCACGGCGACAAATGCAATAAGACAGAAAACTGCAATCAACACAGGCGGTCTTGTTTGCAAGACGCTGCCTGCAAACAGTGCTGCCTAACGTGATGCCAAGTAGGGGACAAAGGAATCATTTTTTTGGGCCAGATGTTCTCGATTCACTTCGGGAAATTGATGCAGAAAAAATGCCTTCTGGGCGAAACACTTGTCAAATCGACTCGCGCCGATCTTTCGACCAAAGATGCGGCTCAAACCCAATCGCACCGGTCAGGCCCTCGCTTATGTATTTTGTTTGGTTCGCTTTGAGCCTTCGTTGGTAGATGATTTATAGCCAAGGCCACCGTCAGTCCCCTGTCCCCAACCCTAATGCTCAAACGTAGAGGTGCGCACCCAGTGGGTCAAAGCATATCCAAGATGATCTTGCAGCCCGATGGTTCCCAAAGTCCTTGCCCCAAGAAAAGAGGAAAAAACAACTCGCAAGATTCCAATTGAAACAAACACGGATGCATGGAACCCGCCTATTGATCCCCGACCCTGATCACTGCAAACCCCATCAAAGACCCATTTGGCACCATGGCAGCATGCAATCAGTTGAAACGAATGTTTATGACAACAAAAGGTCAAACACCACATCCATGGGGGAAAAAAAATAAATGAAACGAAACGCACTGATCCTTCTTACACATGCATTTTGATGAAGCAACACTAAATCGTTGCTGACCCTTACCATCAGCAAAAAGAAGACTCGATGTCTACAAACTTTTTGATTACGTTTTAATGATCTTTTCCTCCACCTCGTGCCACGTTTGAGAAAAGTAAAACATGAAAAAATCAACCCTGATTGGAGTCCCCAGTGTGTTGTATATCTTATTGGTTGTTGCAACATGCACTTAAACAAACAATTTTTCCAGCACTTTCTGCACAGAAAAATCCTTCAAAATTGTCAGCGTCACATGTGCCTGCCCCATAGGCACACACACACAAACAAAAAGAACGAATTACGCAGTGCATTGTGCCGTGATACGCCCGTAATTTTCTGGCCAAAATGTAAGCCCGCCCAACCATGATGTTCAACAATGTCACTAGCAACGCCACTATTTGGATCCAACAAATTGGTTTCACCAACGTCGGACACAACCACAACAACAACAACAACAACAACAACAACAACAACAACCACAACCACAACCACAACCACAACCACAACCACAACCACAACCACAACCACAACCACAACCACAACCACAACCACAACCACAACCACAACCACCGCAACAACAGTACTAGTTTACCGCTGACCGGCGGTTGAACCTTTTTTTTGTTCAAGATGATTCAAACAATGTGAACCTCGCAACTCACAATGACGGTTGGATGACCCTCCTATGTCGGGTAGTCGTTCAGCATATCGTTAGAACAAACTTGCCCAGATCAGCTCGGTCGCGCAATTTTGGATTTGGGACGCTGCAAGTGAGCCTCCTACATGGTCTCGTGTTGTTGCGTTTGATGGTCCAGCAAAAACTGTCAAACACATTGTAGTGTGAAAAATCAACTGTTGGATTCGGATTGTTCAGCATTACATGATTTTATGATATTTTATGTTGCAGCTGTTTGACACCAAGGAGTAGATGTATTAGGACAGATCGACTCTGCAGGTCTAAATTCAACTTTCTCGCTCACAAACACACACATGCGCCCAGTACTTTGAACCGTTTCTGCCACCTTTATTCCCGCATACAGGTTTCACATTCCAACAGGTTCATATAGAATTCCGATTTTGCCTTTGCATTTTGCAATGTCGAGTTGGTATTGCCCTTGTTGTGTGCCTTTTGATTTTGACCCGGTGGATGTGCCAGTCTCTGGCTATCGAAGGCCTCAGCGAAGGCCCAGGAAACTGTTTCCAGGAGCATGTGCGTCATCTCCGGTTGTGGAGGATGGCAAGAAGGAAATTGAACCGCCGCCGCCTCCAAAAGAGCAACGCAATGTCGTTGCTGTCGGTTTGCAACGCTTCGCAGAAGGCTCCCTGCAACCGCAACCTGATTGGGAACAGCTCACGGACAGGGTGGTTTGTGTGTTGGCTCAAAATCCAGGTTCATTCACCCTCAACGGGACCAACTGCTATCTCGTTGGAACTGGCCGGAAACGTTTGCTGATTGATACAGGGGAGCAACACTTTGGTGCAGATGCCTTCATGAACATCCTCAGCAGTTGTATGGAAGAGCTTGGAGTTGAAGGCTTGGATGGGATTGTCATCACGCACATGCACCACGACCATTATGGAAATGTCGGCAGGTTGCAAGACAAATACGGGCCTGTTCCTGTGTATTCACGGGAACTGTCCCACCGGACCTTCCCTTTGTTGTCTGAGCTGAGAAGGAGAGGCCAGATCCAGCACTTTGTAACTTTGGATGGCAAACCGCGCTACAATCCAAAGGTGGATGGAAAACCACCCAAATTGCCAGAGGACTTGGACGTCTCCTGGGCACATGATCGGGTGAAACATTTTTATGGAGAGAATACGCAAGAGAAATTGCACTGGATCTTTTTTATGACCTGGCACCATCAAGACCTGATTGATCGCTTGCGCAGCTGCGAGTATCCTTGGACAGCTGTGGATTCCGGAGACACCATTTCAACAGAAGGAGCCACGCTCACGGCCATGCACATGCCTGGGCATTCTGATGACCACATGGCTTTCTTGCTGGAGGAGGAGCATTCCCTATTTTCGGGGGATCATGTGCTGGGATGGGGCACCACTTTCATTCTGGAGATGAAGGACTACATGGAGTCTCTTCGAAAAATGCTTCAGATGCATCCAGTGAGTCTCTTTCCAGGGCATGGACATTTCATTGAAAATGGGGTTGACATCCTGCAGCGTTACATTTCTCACCGACAGATGCGGGAACAGTACCATGTCGGCACAGCTTTGGGTCTAGGTTGGGGTTTCCCTGGTCACTTGTTGTTGGATAGACATATTCACATGCATACCAGTATGTATATCAATGTATGTAAAAGTATGGGCAATTATGGATAATTAGTATATATGGACTTTTATAGATATGTATGCCGACGATGACAATGTTTTGATTGATATGTTTTGATTGATCATTCCAGATTTAGACTTTCTGAGTCATTGATTGTAGTACTATCTGTATACTGTATATATATATATTTCTGTTTAATGCATGTTTTCGCTCTTTCTTTGGTCAGGCAGGCCTGGGAAGCCTTGGTCAAGCGGAAGGAGCCGGTTCGGATCGATGTCATCGTACACGAGCTCTATCCCAACACCATTCCGGAACGGCTTTGGATGGCAAAGAGCAACGTTGAGGTGGGAGGGTCTTTTTTAAAGGGTTTTTCACAGGATAGTAGGGATAATGGGATGCATGATGCTACTATGACCAACCAACAACAATGCCTTTCCCCCAAGATTAAACACCCCCTTTCAGTCGGAGATTTATTCTTACTTGAGACCATCTATGAGGTGTGCAATACCATTTTTGATTATGCCATGATGCTCCCAGATTCTCCCATTATCATTATTTGGGAGGACATACGGCATACTACCAATATCAACCCAACACAGAGCGATGACTGGAGCGATGCCATGCCTTGGTGACTAGTGCAAACAGATTGAGACAAAGTCGTACATAATTACACGCGCATTTAAATATAATAAATAAATAAATCAATAAATAAATAAATAAAGAGATAAATAAATTATTAAATAAATAAATGAATAAACAAATAAATACATAAATATGTAAAGAAATTGTTAAATAAATAGATAAATAAATAAATAAACAAATAAATAAAGAAATTATTAAATAAATAAATGAATAAACAAATAAATAAATAAATAAATAAGTAGATAAATAGATAAATAAGTAAATAAATAACTAAATAAATAAATAAAGAAATTATTAGATAAATAAATGAATAAATAAATAAATAGATAAATAAATAGACATAGATAAATGAATAAACAAATAAATGCTTAGATCAATGAATACGTATATATATATATATTTATTATATATACACATAGTATATATATATATATATTATACACATGATATATATATATATATGTATAGATGTAGATATATGAAACCAGTAGTCATAGATGTGTAAATAAATAGATAAATCAATATTATATATTGGTATATGTATATATATATACATTCATGTATATCAGTATATCCATATTGTGGACATCGTCCACACAACAGCATTTCGTTGCAGGTCCTCTTGCGCAAATTTGTTGCCGAGGGGGCCGCCTCAGTTTTCGCGCAGCGTTGGGATGGGCGGCTTCAGCGGATAAGGAAGCTCCCGACAGGCTACGACGTGCGCACCTTGGCAGCTGGTTGGGAGGCCACGGGAGCAGCTGGTGCTAGTAATAAATGGCAATGAATGAAGAGTTTTTCCAACCAAAAGATGGGGAATGACCAGTAAAACTGCTTGGTGGTTTCACACATGTCATACATGTTCAACCAGATGACGGAGATGATGATCTCGAATGACGAATCAACTTCAAAGGATTTTAACCTACCAAACCACCAGCCAGATTAAGTTTCTCATGTTGGTTAAAGAATTGGCTGATTGCTGGTGGGTTCTTGGTTCGTTGTCCTACTCCAGACTCCCAGTTGGCCAACATTAATTGCACCCCCCTTCCGGTACCAGATACGGCGCAGTTGATTCGCCTTGATGGAAAGCTTCAGGCAATCTTCCAGATGGCTACTTGTGGGCGGCAAGGCGAACGGTACCAACGCCGAAACTGTAGCTGCTCTGCTGTAGCTCACTTTTGCATCTTTTTGCGGTTGCTGAGGATCTTAGGCAATGTGTATGAATAGTGTGATGCCAAGAGATATCCGGATATTGAAATAACAACACACACACACAGGCGCACACACACAGGCGCAGACACACACACACACACACACGGATATACATATACATATACATATACTGTAGTTCCCTACACTGGCAGCTCCAAACAACACCTGGGACCTCCTGATCCCCTTCAGCTCCACCGTCTCCCAAGGCGCAAGATCTTTTCCTATGGCTGCGACACACGAATCCCGATCGATGGTCACCAGGCACCTAAGCCCTCTGGCCCTCCTGAGCCACCGTTCCTCTGGACAAGCCACGCATGCATCAATGCAACAAGATGTGGACAACACATTGTCCTTTGCAAGACATTGGACCCTGGCATGGAATGAAAGAGGGGATATTCGGCAGCAAAAACACACTCCTAAAAAACTCTTTATTCTTTTTCTTGGATATTTTTCAGGTTCAAGAGTGAATTATTTCCTTGAAGAGACAACGACTGACAGTTTCTGAAAAGGCCCCCAGGCTCTTCGCATTGACAGCTGTCTTAGTGGCAAAGTCTCAGAGTTGAACAAGGAACATGGAGCTATGTCAAAAACTCTGAGATTGTGAGCTTCATCGGTCAGGGCTCTTCGGAACTGATCTTAAAAACTCTCATCTCAAGAGCATAGCAACAACGCAAAAACATGCAAGGCGGAGTCGATGGCACTGGATTGCTGGTACCATTGCTGGCGGACTTTCTTGTCTGCACGTTGACGCAGAATTTCATCAACATCATGTAAAATGCACTGACCCTTCTGAAGGAAAGTTCTGGGTACACTGGTATCCATTTCTTTTGTCAACGCGTCAGCCATTTGAGCAGCCGAATGTACCCACTTGACAACTACCCCTTCGGACAAACGATCTTTGATTACCAGAGCTTCAAGCATGGTTCTATATTCCGTGCACTGTGGAATGGACGTTTTCTGCAACAAATCATAAAGGCTCTTACAGTCAACAACTGCGAATGCTTTAGGAAGTTCTTTGAGGGTGATCTCCGGACTACGCCAATTGATTTGAGGATTGAGAATCCATGCCCAATGCATTCTGGTCCAGCTAAGGAGATCTAAAGCACCAGAAAGAGCGTAAGTTTCTGAAGCCAACGTGCTGGAAACAACTCGATTGATTTTCTTTGAGAACCATACCAAAGGGCTCACTGCAGAAGTCTGGGTCTGATCGATTCCTTCTGTGGTTGCCAAGATTAAACAACCCTTTTGTGAATGGGCTTTCTCTCTCGTGGCAAATGCTGCATCAGAAAAGGAAAGAAATCGAACTTGTTCAGGAGGCATGGACTGAATACGAATAGAAACATCGGAAAACCGTTTCGCATCTGTCAACAACCTGTTTCCATGCATCAAATCGGCTACAGTAGCACATGTCACTCGAGCTTGCAGCAGGCTAAGTCGACAGGAAAGGTCAGGTCGACTGTTGGTTGCCGCATACTGTAAACTACCGATGAGACCACGGAGCTGTTGAAGTTCTCCAGGAGTGATTTTTGATTCTGGCTCCTTTCTGCGTTCCCTTGAAATGTCAATAGGTGGAATATCATTGACATACTCCTTTTGGTTCAGTTTGATGTCTCCATTTGGTTCTTGATGGATACCTACTCCGGTGAAAACAAACGCACCTTGACGATGACTTCCAAAGGGAAACCGGCTTTCCAGGGCACGAATGGCTTTGGAGAACGTTTCGTCGCCCCCACCAATCCCGTCATCCACATGGATCCCTACAATGCCGTGAATTTTGGGTGTCCCAGGGGATGGATGCTGCTTGGGTAACACGAAGAGACATGGATCCATTGGGGAAATTACAAATCCCAGACTCAGGAGTGCTCCTTTCAATTCAAGGTACCACAGCAGGGGTGCGTTGATTAATCCATATGCTCCTTTGAGGAGCTCGCAGGTCTCATCATCTTTGAGGGACATCCTAGCTCGAAGTTCCATGGGAGGCTCTACGCCTAATATGCGGGTGTCTTGACGACTGCCTCTGAGAAAGGCAGTTTTGATGTCAAATGAACGGACACCCCAGCGATGGCTTGAAATACATTGGAGTGCTAACATGCGACTGTCACGACCAAGTGTAGGGGAATCCCTTGGTAATGAATCGATTTGGGGATCTTCGTAACCAAGTATGACTAACCTCGCCTTCGCCTTCCTGGAACATCCTAGCTCTTGCTGGTCTTTTTCGTCCAGTTGTTTCCATGTGAGAACCCATCTGGAACGAAGCAACTGGTTTTCAGGGATTTTGGAACGCAAAATGCGCCGGACAGTGTCCGTGGCTAGCCAAGAATCAATCTCCTTGTTCTTCGCATCTTGAAAGAGTTTCCGATCTTCTGGACTGAGGTCTTTTACTTTGACTTCTACTTTCTGTCGTTTTGCAGCGGATGCTAGGAAAATCTCTTGGTCACCATAGGTTTTACCTAGGCATTTTTGAACATCTTCCATAGTCAAAAGAATCTCAGCATATGTGACTTGATTATTGGAGTTGTGTACACTGTGGAAAGTGGAATGTGGAACATTTGAACTGGATAAGTTGAATTTGGTTGTGCCTGTCCATGGTTCGGGCATTGGTACGTGGCTCTCCATGTTATTGCGCCAACATTCTTCTTTCTGGAACTTTTGTCCGGAAAGAAACACGCCACTGGATTCCCTGTGATCTCCAATCTGCTGTGGATCGATTGGACAAGTCCAAGCTTCTTCCGGAAAAAACATTCTGATTCTGGGAATGACATGATGGCGAATCAAAGTTTGATCAACAACTTCCCAGTAATCATGCTCTTCTTGGACTATGAGATCATCATTTTCTTCGGGGGGAATAGGCACTTCCCATGGAGCCGCAGGGGCTTCCGCTTCGGCGGCATGGGGTGTAGATGGCATGGTTGTACTACCACCTGGGATGCCTGGTTCATCATCAGGTTGGGCAATGGAAGGTGGGATGTGGACCTGATCTGGACTGTTACTTTCGATTGTGGATGACAGTATCTGGTTCATTGTTACTGGGAGGACTTGGATTGGCATTATGGGCATTTGGGTTGGTATTTGGATCATGAGCATGCTGATTTCTGGGAGGGTCACTCTGAGAAGACAGCTCTCTGAACTGAAAGACACCAGATCCACTGCGATCAGGGAGAAAGAACATGCGACGGTCTTCGTCGGACAAAGACTTCGCTTCATCTTCTGACAACAGTCGGATATGTTCAGGGGCACATCGGTACAGACGCGTCAAGTGACTCACCCAAACCAAATTGCGGTCTTCAATCATCAGGACTTTAGCGGGCCCATGCCACGAACCATTTTCGACACCTTTGCCGGCTCTCCAGAACATCACAACATCTCCATTTTGAAAGGTGAGTCTCTCAGGGCGTGAGCGAGCATGAAGTGCTCGACGCAATGTGGAACTGTGGTCCGCACGGATGAATGCTATGCGGGCAGCTTCTCTTCGGGCAAGCTGTTGTTGAAACATGCTGCTCTCAGTGGTGGATTCATCACAATCTAGGTAGCTTGAACTATCTAAATGTCCTGTGGACAAGCTGCCAGGTACAGGTTTCATCTTTCCCAGAACCCAAAGTTCAGGGGTATAACCTAAATGTCTGGACATAGCATTCTTGGCGTTGCACAGCTGGAGAAGGCCCTGATTAAACTCATCATGATTGGAAATTGGTCTTTCTTGATGGTACTTGTCTAACATATGTTTCAACACCGCACCATTTCGTTCTGCCCGACCAAGTTGCCAATGGGCCTCAGTTGGAATCACATAGCTCTTGATGGCATTTTCTTGCAGGAACTTCCCAAACATTTCACTGTTGGCCTCAGTGCCGCTATCAAACATCACAGTCTTTGGAGGACCTGCCCACCGGAGCCATGCATTCTGAAACGCTTCTATCAGACCCTCAGTGGTCCCCTGATGATAAGGGATGGCAACATGATAATTGGTGGCAGAATCGATGAAATGATAAAATCGATACGTCTTGCCATTTGAATCTTGCCACTCCGCTGCATCAAAGGAGACCTGATCATTGAAATCACGGGACTCACGCAAGTGTCCCGGACGAGCAATCTTTGGTTGCTGATGTTCCACGCACACTGGACATGTAAAATCTGCACAGGCACGAATTTCATGGTCTTTCCAGCCATAGCGCTTCAGGGCCAATTGCAACACACGATTGTCAGGATGTCCAAGGTTCTGATGAAGTTTACGTACTAGTCCTTGCGTGGATTGGGGAAGTTGTAAAAACAAAGGACCATGGCTGTTGGTTGAGATCTTGTTGTCGGTGACAGGGGCAGTAGACTCACTGGTAGATGGAAATGGAACGGAGATTTGTTTATCCAGTCTCAATTGTTCATTAGACGGAGGCTGACATGAGGCTGCTTCTCTTGACGATTCTTCATCTGCTTCTCTAGCTTTCTTGATGGGACTAGTACTGTCTGGGCTTTGGCATGCTTCTGGATCCGATCGCTTGTTGGTGGCAAAAACAGTGATGGCAATTCTGGCTGAAGTACCACTTCGAATCTGCTGACGTTTGGACAGCTGTTCCCATGCTTCCCATTGGGAATCTTCAAATACATGCAGATCATTACGACGCTTGCCTATGACTCTCCGGAGAGGTGCAAATCCCTTGGATCCTATGGGACACACACGCAATCTGTCCACACCTCGGCAAATGTCGAGAACTTGGATGGTTTTATCAGGATACAATTGCTGTATGAACTCGAACAAAGGACCAGCTTGAAGGATTTGCTTTCCAACCCGAGGAGCACAGCTTTCAGCCATCTGAATGGCCTGGGAAATTCGAAGCAAGCGGTCCTCAGGGGAACGAACTGGCGGAACAGGCGCAGCTACTTCTGAACTGGCGTCACCAGGATTGTTTGGCGGCACAAAGATCTGATCAGGGCTGAACTTACCATTCAGACGTCGGCGTTTCTGTTCAGGTTGATCATCAACACTTGGTGGAGTCCTAGAATCTGTGGCCGCAAAACATGATTCATGATGAACAATTCGTTCATGAACTTGGTGACTACATGAAATGGCTTTGGCCAATCGCTTTCCAAACATGGCTGTGTACAATTCAGTGTATTTGGACACTGGCATGCGAGACTGACCTGGAGGTCGGTATGATCCAGCAATAACATCATGGTGATGATTACCAACACATTGACAACGTTCAAGAGTCCGATGCATGATTTTGGATGTGGTCAGGACTTGTGCGTTTTCGTAACATGTCATGACTTGTGGGATGCCTCAAACCTCCGGCCACACACATATCGCATAGTACTCGAAGAGTGCACTGAAGGATCAATGACATTTCATCCTGATACAGCATTTCTGATCCTTGCGGTTGTTCAAGATGAAAATGAAACACATCACCCCGCCAGAGTTGAAGTTGACAAAGTGCACTACAAACCAAAAGGTGAACGTTCTCAGCCGCTCGGCCCTGAGCTATGGATTGTGCCAACCTTTCAGATTTCATGGCATTCAGGCGGCTCCACATGCACCATGGAGAACAACGAGGTGACACCCAGATATGGCTGGGACGGAAAACCCACAGGGCATCATACAATCGGCAGCGTCCAGCATATGTACTGAGGTCACCCTGTTTCAGTCCAAAACGGACCGCAGTCATGCCCAACATTTGGCATTGATGAGTCAGTTGGCTCTGATCACTGCAGTATACTTCAAATAACTGACACTTTGACCGCTTCCAATGTTGTTCAACTTGATCCATGGTCATGTGAGCATGTTTTTGGCCCCAATATGTCCACATTTCAGTATAGATCTTGTTGTCAAAAACTGTATGCTCATGAAACACGTCTTGAAAATACTGGATGTCATGAACTTGCGTGTCAGGGTCACTGAGCTTCTGAAGTCCTACGGCATCACACATCCATGATCTGAGCTCTGACACATCTCGACCCGACTGATCTACTTGCTGCTCGCGCTCAGAGTGGTCATCTGCAGGAGAACTTGCAGTTGCTGGGAGATCTGGGCCAACGAGTCCTCGATGTGGTTGATCCTCTGGCCCTGAGATTGCACTTCCTCGGTGATCTGGGCATTGTGCTGAGCTTCCCAGGTCATATCGGGCTCCGACCAACTGTCCTGACTCTCGAGATCGATCGGGCATGACGGCTTGGATTTGCTCTTGGCCCGGAGTTCCAGCTTGGGATGGGCCACCACTGAGGTCTGATCTCCCTGCACAAGCTCCTGACGTTCCACATAGAGGTTGAGGAAGTACAGGAACGACCTGTGAGTCTCCTTGGTGCTGCTGGCATATTTGCGGGCAAACCATTGGGCATACTTTGGGTCCTTCTCGATCACTTCCATGTAGGTCATGCCCACTTTGGCTTCCCCAAATGCTATGGTCATTTTGGAGAGCTCGTCGTACGACTTGGTCATGTACTCCTCCTGCTTCTTCTGATTGGTCACGGCTTGAAGGCGATCTGCCAAGGACGTCATGGCCACCAGAGCAAGTGAACGATGACGAATCAGCTATCCGGCACGGGGACTCAACGCTTGGTTTCTCGAATTGGCTGAGGCATTCTCGCTCGGCATCTGGTGTGATCACACCTTCAACTGACATCACATGACCATGTGGTGGTTCACGCATGTACTGGTTGTGTTCATGACATGTGGACTGAGATTTCGTGCTCAAGGCACGGCTGATCAACTCACAAAAATCCAGCAGATACAGTTTCTTTTCCGACAACTTCAGATCCATGGAGAAATCCAGTTTGGCGAAATGGATGGTGTCAGTGGCGGTGTCAATCTGGGCACCCAACGTACGAAACACATTGTTGGACAACAGAAACGGTGTTTGAGATCTCACAATACACACACGAACAAACCAAGGACCAAGGGGTACCAGCAGCGCCTCTTGACAAGTCACTGTGCTACTGTTGCCAAACCGAAAAATGGTCTGACATGGGATTCTTCGGATGCGATCCACTGCAGTTCTTGGCAAATGGGTCAACAACTCATCCAACTGATCCTGGCCTATTACAGTTTGGCTTGCACCTAGATCAACAAACCCAAATGGTCCATGACTTGCAAAACATGTAATGGCTTCGGCTTCAGCTTTGGTCGCATCACTGGAACACTTCGGTTCCACAGGTTGCACGGATTTCGGAACTGTCACCTTTGGATGTGACTCAGGAGGCTTTTGCATCAGAGGGCTTAGGCGGTGTTTCAGGGAACTGACAAACCTGGACAGGACGGAGTCGGACAGGCGGGACTCATGTTGGTGACTGTGTCCATTATTATGGTTATGGATCCCCATGAAACAGTTATGCACTACCCCATTATGCATTAGACCTACCAAATCCCCATTTTCGGCCACCCTGACCTCATCGGCTTCAGCAACTAGGATCATATCATCTTCGGGCAGCGTACTGGAAAGCACTGAGGTGGCACCGGCAAAGGCACTGGAATCTCGATTGCTTGCAGTGCTAGGAGCATTGTTCGGCCGATTGAGTGGGCACTCGGCCTTCCAATGTCCTTTCTGGCCGCAACGACGGCACTCTGACTCCAGGATCCTCTGGGACAGAGGTTTGCGGAAGCGGACATTCCACTTTCCTTTACCTTTGCTCTTCCCTTTGGTTTGAGATGAGAAACCTTTGGAGGAGGAATTCCAGAAACCCCTGTTCTTGTTGCGGTCAGTCAAGCGCTTTCGCGCCTCCATGTACGTATTGTAACATGAGGCGAGTTCGGTATCGCTCTGTAGGGCCTCCATAAGGCCTTCCTCAAACTGCATGCACACAACAGCATCGGGGTCATTCTCATCATAGCATGGTTCACTCTCATCCCAAAACTCACCAAAGTATGCATATTCATCCTCAGTGGCTAGTACGGGTTGCTCGTCTTCAAACACGGCATTCACATCATAGGTTTTCGATCGAACCAACGTTTTGTTTCCCGATTGCAGTTCATGAAAAAAGCGGGACCCCAGAAGTTTCAACGCTGATACAATGTTCTTGTATTCCAGAGATCCATCGGCATCGACTATCAGTTTCTTCTTATCTTCAGCTCCAAGTCCAGAGTTACGTAGGAGCACGTAGGCACGGATTTCTGCAAAGCCCACTCCCATTTGTAACAACTCTTCAAACTGGTAATCATGTCTAGCCATGTAGCTCTCATGCGATTCATCTGATCTCTGTACAGTAGTGAAAATTGCTCGCTCAAACCGCTCGAACTTCTCTTCCAGGTTGCTACGACCCCAGATTCCACCCAGCGTTTGAACCAAGGCTTTAACCCCACTGTCAGAGTTGACCTTCAACTTACTTGGATCGATTCGCATCACCTTCTTGAATGCGCTACCTTCACAAAGCATTGCTGCTCGAGAAGAAAGCTGCCCCAAATGTTCCTGAGGCCACAGGCCTGCTAAGAACTCTAATTTCTTTGCATACTCGTTGATGTCAGTCTCGCCTGGCTTGAAAGAAGGAATCATAGACCATGGCAAATGCGACAATGAACCTGTCGCAGATGATTGAACTGTTCCAGTCCCAGCTCCCGACTCACTTCCAGACATCCTGGATCAACAAGGCTTCCAGCAAGTCCTCGTCAAAAAGACACCTCGCTGGCCTTTGGTAGCTCCGCTACCAGTGTAGTTCCCTACACTGGCAGCTCCAAACAACACCTGGGACCTCCTGATCCCCTTCAGCTCCACCGTCTCCCAAGGCGCAAGATCTTTTCCTATGGCTG
>BGPT01001304.1:148518-173295 GCA_003297045.1 Symbiodinium sp. clade C Y103
TATATATATATATATATATATATATATATATATATATATATATATATACGTATATATATATATATACATATATATATACACAAATGTACACGTGCACATATACGTGTGCACCTACATATCACACTTGCACCTACATATCACACTAGCACCTGTGTCATGAGATTGTTTCCTACGTGTCAGTATCAAGGAAGCCCATGCTTACGTCTAAAGCCCGTGGGACCAGCCAAGCTGGCTCGCAGGGTTCAGCCTGAGCCACTGCGCGGAATGTGATGACGAAAGGGGGACATGTGGAGAAACGCTTGCAGACTCCATGTGCTGGTCTTGTTGACGCTGAAGAATACAGTATCCCAAGCGTTCTTTTTTCTCCCGGGTGCATGGAAACCGCTGCGGCTCACGCAGCTTCAACTCATCGGTATGAGAACGAACACTTCATGCTGCTATTGCTGGGATGGAAGGGATGCAGTTTCGGACGTTTGAATATGGTGGCTGCTCCTTTCTTTCAGACTTCTATCGGATACAGTAAATTCAGCGAATCAACAGGAAATCATGTTACCCAGCTCTACCCAGCTCGGTCTTCAGTCCAAAAACATGTGTCCAATCTTTCCCCAGATTTTGTAGAGCCATGGCAGCCATGGCACCCGCCAGCCATGCCAGCCATGATCTGTCAGCATCGTGCAGGGCGGCAGCTCTGCGGCTCGGCATGTTTCAAGTTCAGAAGTCAGAACCATCATTTCTGATGCCATTTCTATCCAAATAGACCATCATGGTCTATTTATACCGTATCTCAATATATAGAATTGATGTAATGCTAATAAATCGAATGAAATGATTAGGAAAAATATGTGTTCTCGTTATGAGACTTGTTGTTTCCCTCATTTTTAGCCTTTTCCCATCGTCATTCTGAACCAAGGCTGATCGCACAGCACACGCAGGCGCTCACGGAAGTCTTGGTGAACCTTCAGGTGTTGCTGGCAGAGGCACCGAGAGAGGCTCTCCCTGGGAAGAACTAACAGGTTGCTATGGAAGCATCTGAAAAATATGGGAAAATATGGGAACATCTATAGAAAAAGACCGGCCTATCTATCGATATTCTAGCTGTTAAGATAGTGATTTTCCATGGCACACTTTTTATTTACCAGAGGACATTATGTATTTGATTCCATCTATTTACACACACCTTTACGTGCATGTCAATGTGCACACATGTCACATAGACACACATGAAAATATGGTGCCCTGGAGGGCGATGAAGAGAGAGATAGAGAGATAGAGAGATAGAGAGATAGAGAGATAGAGAGATAGAGAGATAGAGAGATAGAGAGATAGAGAGATAGATAGACAGACAGACGGACCGACAGACAGATAGATAGATAGACGGACAGACAGACAGACAGACAGACAGATAGATAGATAGATAGATAGGTGCATATAGTTCAGATTATGCAGACAAATGCATGCACACATAATCACACACACACAAACACACCCACAAACACATATACCCTTTAGCGTATCTCCAATATGCCAATTTCCTACTGCATAGCCATGATTTGATTTCTTCAATGGGTTTTTGCCATCAATTATCGTGATTTCCTCGCAGATTTTCCCTTCAACCAATTCTGAGATTGTCTCTGACCGAGGCCGCAAAGAGTGATGCCGCAGAGTCAAAGGAAGCAAAGGATGCCCCCACCCAAGCTGCACCAGCCGCTTCCGCTGTGAGCCCTGAGCCACAAATCCAAAGCTACATGGCAGCAGTGTTTCAGTGACTGTGTGATGACATGCCATGGTGATAGCTTTTGTTTTTGGGCGCCATTTCCAGAAACGCTGTATAGCTCAAATTGTCCAATCGAATGGGAAAATTATGCTAAACCACTCCGATTTTGGGGTCCCCACCATTTTTTGACAACATCATGTTGATGTTCTGCCTGCAGGTGCGGTGGTTGCAGCGCCAACAGCTACCACTTCGATCCAGACACCAGAAGCCCCACCTCCACAGCGCGGTGGAAAGGGCCATGGAAAAGGACGCCATCGTTGTGAGAGGGGCCCTATACTTCCCGCACTCAGGTTATGTTTTTGCCGGATGAGTTCAGAGCGATAGCCTAAAAAGCAGTGACAAAGTCAGATTTGGTCTATACCACTAGATGCAGGGGTTTCGGCAGATTTTCCCTCACATCTTCCATTACACGTATGGTTATACATCTGCCCACACTGGCCAAGATAATGGGAAACCGTGGCCAGGAAAGTGGTCTCCCTGGCCATCCTTCAAGGAAGATGAACCTCGATTCGATGGATGGACCAGCAGCCAATGGGCTGAATGGGTGCAGACGCCTTGCGGAAACACGTGGTGCTTGCCTCAAAGTTTTTGGTTTCTGAGCACAACCTAATGTGACACGAAGGCTTCGTCATGTCGCGTCATGTTCACACTGCTAGATGTTCGCCAGGGAGAGGGGCCATGATGGGTGCTCTGATTTGAGGTGCAGCAAGAAGCGCGTCGAAGCTGAGACCATTGCTGACTGGATGGCCTAGTGCTCAGTGGCTACCCTCTAAGAACAGCAAACTTCTCAGATGCTAAGAGGCTGCAGTGAGCCACCAGGTGTATCCTGGTGAACACCTTCAAAATACTGGCAAATATAGTTGATGGGTGTCCACAAAGCACAGTTCACACCCCGAGTCGTGTGGAATATAAAATGGTTTTGACCCGTCCAGGACACCATCACCGCCACTGCCTCACAGGTGCAGAGCTGGGGCATCTCCGCACTTCGCGCAGGATCCGGAGCCCTTGCCTCAGTGGACTCCATGCCGGGCTGGTTGGGAATCCTGGCTGGCAAGGGGAAATCCCCACCTGTCTCAGAGGAAAATGGTGCAAAACTGGATAACTAACCATCTGTTTGTCTATCTGGATTTATCTGTATCTTTGATCTATTTGACCTATTTGATCATCTATTTGATCATCTATTTGATCATCTATTTGATCATCTATTTGATCATCTATTTGATCATCTATTTGATCATCTATTTGATCTCTCTCTCTCTCTATATATATATCTCTCTATCTATCTGTATCTATCTGTATCTATCTGTATCTATCTATCTATCTATCTCTATCTATCTCCATCTATCTCTATCTATCTCTATCTATCTCTATCTATCTATCTATCTCTATCTATCTCCATCTATCTCTATCTATCTCCATCTATCTCTATCTATCTCCATGTATCTCTATCTATCTCTATTTGTCTCTATCTATCTATCTATCTATCTACCTATCTACCTATCTACCTATCTACCTAGCTATCTAGCTATCTAACTATCTAGCTACCGAGATATCTAGCTATTTTGCTAGCTAGCTAGCTGTTTGTTCGTTTGTCCGTCTGTCTGTCCGTGCATCCGTCTGTCCATCCGTCTGTCCGTCTGTCTGTATCTCTCCTCTATGTATGCATGTTTATTTTTCCATGTATACATGCAGTATTTTCATGTGTTTTCTATGTATTACATGCATTGTTTTCTATCTATCTATCAATCTATCTGTCTGTCTATCTATCTTATCTCATCTTATCTTATCTTATCTGATCTTATCTTATCTTATCTTATCTATCTATCCATCCATCTATCTATTTATCTATCTATCTATCTATCTATCTATCTCTCTATCTCTCGATCTCTCCATCTCTCCATCTCTCCATCTCTCCATCTCTCCATCTCTCCATCTCTCGATCTCTCTATCTGTCTATCTATCTATCTGTCTATCTATCTGTCTATCTATCTGTCTATCTCTCTATCTGTCTATCTTTCTATCTGTCTATCTGTCTATCTATCTATCTAATCTATCTATCTAATCTAATCTAATCTAATCTAATCTAATCTAATCTAATCTAAATCTAATCTAATCTAATCTAATCTAATCTAATTATCTATCTATCTATCTATCTACCTATCTAATCTATCTATCTATCTATCCATCCATCCATCCATCGATCGATCGATCGATCTATCTATCTATCTATCGATCTATCTATCTATCTATCTATCTATCTATCTATCTATCTATACACGTACAATTAATGGGAGGATTTTCCACCGTGTTAGATCACGATGAGTAAGTCCACACCTCCTGCCGTGCAGTGGAACATAAATCCAAGAGAGTCCTTTTTCTGGCTCAAAGAGTGGCTCCTTTGAATCCAGCCCTGTAGCCATGTCGATTCTTGTAGGGCCTTCGCCTACTCCTTTGCTGTCCCAGCTGAGCCACGTCAGTTCAGTGCGAGGGCAATCGCTTTGGCGGAAGGCACAGAAGACCTCGGCGCCCGAAGTGAAGGACATGTTGGCGGTTTCAACCTTTCATCATTTTTCATCCTTTTTCATGACTTTTCATGACTTTTCATCACTTTTCATCACTTTTCATCACTTTTCATCACTTTTCATCACTTTTCATCACTTTTCATCACTTTCAGCCCCATTATTTGGGATGATATTCCCGTTTGAAGGATCATTTATTGTCATTCTTCAGACGGGTTGAAGCCACCAGCACGAGGACCAAAGCTTTGTCCAGACTCTTCGGCGCCACGCATTTCTTTTCTCGGCCCTGGCCTTCAGCGGGAAAGCTGGTCGGGCTACTGCCAAGACTACTGGGAAGATCGCCTTAATCACAGGAGCATCCACGGGAATAGGTAAGGCTACTGCAGCGGAACTGGCACGATCAGGGCAGTATTCATACATCTTCCTTGCTGGTCACAATGAAGCAAAGACGCGAAAAGCACTGGAAGACTTGAAAGGTGGACCTGCAAAACTGGAGTATTTGCCTCTTGAGCTTGCCTCATTACAATCGGTGCGGCAGGCTGCCAAATCATTTCAAGACATGGACTTACCCTTGCACACCTTGATTTGCAATGCGGCTGTCATGGCCCTCCCTGAGAGGCAGGTGACCAAAGATGGCTATGAATTTCAGTTTGAGGTGAACTACTTGAGCCACTTCCTCCTAGTAAACTTGTTGTTGCCACAGCTGACAGCTGCCGGCACCCAGGAGGACCCCTCGAGGACCGAATTCCGTCAAGGGTGACATCTGCTGGAGAAGCATCAAAATCTTGTGCTAGTTGAGTCTCAACAGTTTTCCTCCCAGCGACCACACATGGCTGGTATCCACCATCACAACTTGGAAGTGATGACCCTCCACAGCTGACTCTCCGCCAGGATCATCAGTGTCTCCTCCTCTGCGCACTTTGTACGAAGTCCACTGGCCTTTGGCGACACCAGTGGTCTCAATTTGGAAGCTGATGAGGGGAAGTATGCCTACTACCCCTGGACAGCATATGGACAATCGAAGCTGGCACAGGCCTTGAACGGATCGCCAGGGAACATGCCAAGGCGTTGTATTAAGAAATGAGTCTTCAGTAACTGGTTGATGATGATTGCCGCATTGAAAGGCACCAATTTGCGAGCTTACATTGTCTTAAATGTGCTTTGAAGTTGGATTTTTGGTGACAGCCGATTCTTGGATCTTCCAAGTGCTGCCAAAAACCCATCTTCGATTGTCCCTCCTGGGCGATTCCATCGCCATGATGGGCACCCCGGTACCCTCATATACTAAGAACTGGCCAAAAATTCGTGGTGAAGGTATGTTTCTCGCATTTTATGTATATACCAGTAGTACCGCACAAGGCGGTGGCGGAAGTTTCAGGAATAGCAAACTATAGGAGAGGTGAGTTGATGGGATGCAAGAACGGCGGAGCGAACGCACTCATGGATCGAAAGGTGGTTGGAGCGTCGGCCTATCTATCTGTCTATCTATCTTCCTGCCTAACTATCTGACTAACTGACTAACTGACAAAGTGCCTGCCGAACTAACTGACTAACTGACTAACTAACTAACTGACTCACTGACTCACTGACTAACTGATTAACTGAGTAACTGACTAACTGACTAACTGACTCACTGACTAACTGACGAACTGACGAACTGACGAACTGACGAACTGACTAACTGACTAACTGACTAACTGACTAACTGACTAACCGACTAACCGACTAACTNGACGAACTGACGAACTGACGAACTGACTAACTGACTAACTGACTAACTGACTAACTGACTAACCGACTAACCGACTAACTGACTAACTGACTAACTGACAAACTGACTAACTGAGTAACTGACTAACTAGCTAGCTGACTAACAAACTAACTAACTGACTAACTCACTAGCTAACTAACTAACTAACTAACTAACTAACTAACTAACTAACTAACTAACTGACGAACTGACTAACTGATTAACTGATTAGCTAACTAACTAACTAGCTGACTAACAAACTAACAAACTGACTAACTGACTAACTGACTAACTGAGTAACTGACTAACTGACTGACTAACTGACTGANTTTTGACACTTTTGACTTCCAAATGTGCTTGGCGCCACAGCGCCGTGCACTTTTTCGACATCGGATGGCCATCGAATCGTCCAAAAGTGCTCCGAGACCGTCACGTTTTTACGATTTTCACTTCCAAATGTGCTTCGCGCCACAGCGCCGTGCACTTTTTCCACATCTCAACTTCCAAAAACGCTCAGAACCCGACAGTTTTTAAGACTTTTTACTTCCAAATGTGCTTCGCGCCACAGCGCCGTGCACTTTTTCCACAGCTCAACATCCAAAAGTGCTCCGAACATGACAGGTTTTAACGCTTTTTATTTCCAAATGTGCTTCGCGCCACAACGGCGTGCAATTTTTCATGTCTCATCTGCCAAGATGTCTCCGCACCCGCCGCTTTAGCGAGCCTACTGTTCGACCNTCATCTCTGATCTTCTCACTTCTGACTTTTCTCACCTCTGCTTTTCAACTGTCCATATTGTCGGAAGGTTTAGCTTCTAAACTTCCTTCGATAATATATCTATAATATATATATATATATCTCTATATATACATATAAATCTATATATATATATATATATACATAGTTATACATGACCAGCCCAAAGTTACAGTACATAGGTCATGTATTCTTCTATATTATCATCATTTATCCAGTTATTTATTAGTAGCCTATGGACATTTTGTGTATCCATATGGCCATAGAAGCAGTCCAATGAAATGCGGAAAAACAGATATTTGGATTTGGATCCAGGTGATGTTCACCTACGAGTTGGCACGTCGTTTGTCTTTGTCCAAGCTGCCAGTGGTGGCCAATGTGCTGGACCCTGGGGTGGTGGATACCGAGTTGCAGCGATATCTTCCCACACCGGTGGGGCCGGGACAGTGGCGCACATGGGTGATACTTGATCGAACCCCCAAGTGGAGCCTCCAAAGAAGTGCACAAGAGATGTGATAAGTGAACATGTAAACAGATACATGGATTTTAACTGCAGAAACTGATCTTAGAGAAACAAATGCATATAATAAATGATTGTAAATGTACACATCAAACAAACAATGTACATTTACAGCTACGATATGCACAGCATCAAATCCTCCAGACTTCCTCAGGCCCCTGCTGCGGTGATGAAATTTGCCAAGTCTCCCAGACAGGGCGCGGAAACCTCGGTGCAACTGGCCCTTGGGGACGACAGCAATGGTGGCTACTGGGTGGATGGCAAGTCTCTTGAATGAAGGGATGGGACTGGGAACGAGATGTTGTCAAGGAGGAGGAAGGAGGAGGAAGGAGCAGGAAGCTATTGTCGGTATTTTGGCCATTGTGGCATGGAGGGTCCTGTCAAAACGTTGACCAAAGTGCGATTTTACCAACCATCTAAGCGGTCAAAGCGAAGGAAAGCTGAGAGTCTGGGCCGTGGTGCATCGCCTCTGCCCTTCAACAAGGAGTTGGCTGTGGAAGGGCCACTCAGCCTGCAGCCAGCTGGCCCCAAGCCGTTTTGCTGTTGGTTTAGGCGTTGGTATGATTGTATGGCATATTTGGATACATTTGGCAAAATGATCAATGAACGAGTGCATGGTCGTCATGACTGAATAATACTGAATATGCATATGGTCATGTTTATTCTTCATGTTTGGCGAATGACAGGGCTCTCGCTACCCATTTGCATCAGCACATCAACCTGTCCACAAGATATGCTCAGGTCCACATCTTACGATCCAAAAGCTTGGGAAGCATTGTGGAAGCGCAGTGCAGAACTTGTCGGTATGCAACAGACGATTTGACGCAAATTTTCCGGAAGAAAAGATGGTGGGGTGACACTGAGTGCAGCTCTCTTGTGTTTTCTGTGGAGTGACATTGCCAAATTTGTTTGACAGGTCATGGCCCTAAAAGATCCTGCAAAAATCGGCTAACGTGTCCAGGAAACATTGTTGGTACATCAGAAGGAAAGGCTTAGTGACTTGAGCTTGTGCAAGCATTTGAAATCGATACCCACCTCTCCCCAAACATGGTAAGGGCATGCTCAGGCAGATGGACTGTACGCCGTCCGCACGTGCACATTATCCATTTGCTCATGGATCAGTTGTACGTTGTTGCAGCCATCCCTGAGCAAGGTAAATCCAGCAAAACTCGGAGGGCTCGGGTCAAAATGAGCACCCACTATCCCCCACTCCAAACGGATGGTGTAATACTAAACAGGTTTAACACACACAGATATATATATATATATATATATATATATGTATTTTTCCAGGGGCACACTGAAGCTGTCGCTGCGGCCTGCTCAAATTCGAAAGAGACGCCTCAAATCTACACAAGCTTTACACCCCGGCGTAATCAGGACCATAGTGCTCGCCAAATTGGCTACTGTGCATGGTCGCACAAATTTCCTGAAAATCGTCGGGAACAGCCAACTCAGAGTCATGAGGCAATTCTCTGATGGCTTTCAAAAACCCTTCCGCCAGACCTCCACTCATGGACGGTGGGTACTCTTTTAATTTGGAGGTGGACCAATTGCCACACTTGTCCACCCCAATTGAAATGCCTTTGGGCAAGTCTGGTGTCACTTGCCAACGCCTAAGACTAGATGTCATTTCCGGTGCATTGATCAAAAGCAAAGAAGTCGGCTTAGGGGAGGGCGCACCCCACAGACCTTGAGCTAAAGTCAACAGTTGGCATTCCGGGAATGACAAAAGAAGGCGCATGATGGGAGTTCGCCAAATCGTGGCTGCCTCCTCATCGTCAGGAGCCGCAGGATGCTCTAACAAACCTACTCCCCCTGTGCACAGAATTTGCACCAGGGCCTCTAAGATGAAACACATCAAAAGGTTCCCTAGGCTCACCTGGCGGAGCTCACGCAAAGAGAGACTGCTGAGCGCCCAAGGACATTCTGCATGTAAAGATGACCCGACCACTTGTAAACCTATTGATACCTCAAGGGCCTTACCCCAGCGTCGAGACATGGCAAGGTTTTGGACATAGGCGGTGAGCCTGGCTTCCTGGCAGCCGCTCTCTTGTCGCGAGGCTGGTGGAGTGCCAATGCTAACAGATGTGCCTGAGGCGTTTTCTTGTTGCCCTAGTTATAGTGGTTAGATCAAATCATCTCCGAATGACTTGAATAAATTTATCCCAACCTATAGGATGATCCCACAATTGTAACCAAACTGCACCCCTGTGGTAGTTTTTTCCACAGCTGTAGGTGTTCCGGTCACTGTGGTCGACACCTTCTGGCGGCGAAGTGGCAAGCAGAATCGCCATGCTGACCTTGAAGAGATTCAGGCATTGGAATTTAAGATTTGCTCTTCGAGAACCTTTGCGGGGTTGCTCTATGTTACTTTCCATAGTCTACATGCTGCTATATCCCAATGTCTTCCAGTTCTGGGGCAAAGCAGCAGTTTTTTTCGCAAATATATCCCAGTGATTCCCAGTGCCAGTGGATGCCAATGGTGAATCAAAGGACTATCCCTGGACGGGATCACCATGACTTCACCATGACGGGATCAGGCGAAAGGTCTCCCAGATGGTGCCCGTCTTGAAGCCATTGCTGCACCCTTCGATGAGAACTTCGTAGTAGCTTGGAGGCAACCAGGAGATTGCTGCGAAATTGGAGATTTCAAGATCATGGGAATTCAACCGATGAATGATGGAAATGGCTTTGTCTGGAAATGGGAATTTTGGTGGAACGAAATGGTAAACTAATGTAAACCATATATCATTATATGTCTATTTTGGACACCGTACATTAATTTTTACAATATAACAAGATGAGTAGGACTAGATAAGAAGGGAACATGCTTATCTCAGAGCGCGGGTCAAACGCAGAGACAGGCGCTGGAATGTTCTGGTTCTGGAACTTGTAGGCAAACTCTGTCTTCAAACAGGTTTCCTTTGGCTGAAAAAATGTCTGAAAGAGAGCCACTCCTCCTCAGCGAGGCAGAGCACCAAGCGCTTGTTGACAACGCCAGTGCTCTGGTGTCATTGTATGGCGATGAAGCCACAACACCTTGTCTTCAGTATGCCCCAAGCTGAGAGGGTCGTGGATTGGATGACGGTGTCCTCGAATCTAAAGCCTTGCATCTTTTTTGAGATCAGGCGTCTTCAAGTGGAACGCCTTCCCTTGTTGTTCCATGCAACGAATGTGCCCGGCACTAAGCCGTGCCAAATTTCATCAGTTGCTACTGTGAAAATGGCACGGCAAGCTTGTTCAGAAAGGCATTGCGCAAATAAACGAGCTTCGGGTTCTTGTGTCATGCAATCCGCATCGCGGCCATGTTCCAAGGTGCGCTTTTTTCCGCCACACCAGAGGAATTATGAGGGTTATGCGCAGGCATTACCAAATTTCAGCCAGCGCTCGGCAGATCAACTCGCTGTGCCATCCTTGCATGATATATTTGGAAAGCGAAAATCAAGGTAAGATATGATAAACGATCATCCAGCATCATCCAGCTCCTTACTAGTTTCAGTCAGGTTCAATTGGAGGTATCATAGCCACCAGCTTTCCCAGGTGCTGGGTATTGGGTCCGGGAAATGACCGAATACCCCGACCAGGCTCTTCTGGCAGACGCGAATGCCAAAGGGGGCAGGTGGGCCGCGGTGGGCCTCGGTGGGCCCCGGTGCCATCTGATTCCATGCAATCAATACGGATGGGACTTATATAAATCCCACAGGTTAAGGCCGAAGTTCCATCAATTTCTTCTATACATTATGTTAGATAATTGTTTGATACCAATTTTGGGGTCTCCTCCATTTTGGGCCAAAGCCATTTCCACAGAGCATCTTGGAGATGCTCAATTTTTTTCTTTCTTCTAATGATACGCTTTTCCAGTTAATCCTGGCCGTTCAGGTTCCAGCGGGCGGTGCTGCAGTGTTCCCCCTTTTCGCGAGTACTTCTTGTGCAACTTCCTGACACGGAGCAGGGGCAACGAACGCGGAAGCAGCTGGACATGATGCAGCAACAGCTGTGTCAGCAACAATTTTTGCAGCAGCATCAGCCGATTTGTCAGCAGCAGCTTTGGCAGCGCAACCACCAGCATCAGCATTTCCAGCCGCAACATTTCAATCAGCACCAGCTCCAACAGAACCAATTTCAACAGAATCACATTCAGACGTATGGGCGACCGCCACAATCAGCCGGAGAAGTGCAACATCAACAAATGCCACCACAGCAGCAACCGCAGACACCACTGCAGCAGGCAGAGGGCCCTGGCGGCGCTGCTGCGCAGCTTTTTGACATGTAGAAAAATGGGATTGGGGTCAGTGAGGTTGAGACAGAGGGAAGTGAGAAGGCAAAAGCTAACTTTACTGGCACTTCAGCTGTGGCTGGAAATCTGTGTTTTTATTTCCAAGTGTTTTGGATCCAGTTTTAATTTTTATCATGTTTCGACGAGGGGTAGGTGCTTTCTATTTTTGTCCAGATTTTAATTCGAGAATCTTGCATAAGGCTGCAAGGTGTACAACCTTTGACCGCCATTGAAAGTGAAAGTGAAGCATGTTTCGACGCGGTATTGATCCAGTGTCCGCAACGCAGCATGTCACTTTGCTTGCTTTGAGGTCGGTTGGCACACTGGTTCTCATGACAGTTGAGTCTGGCCGTCCGCAGGTTTTGCTCAGGTGCTGGCAAAGGGGTGGCCAATCAGCCAGACTCACCGCGACCTTTTGAGTCTGTTTTCCTTTTGATACTGATCCCACACGAAAAGTTCATGCAAGTGACCAGACCAAGTTGTGCGTTCTTTAGCTCACAGGACTTTCAAAGATCCAAAGTTCTCTAGATGTCAGAGACCATTTGCGCACCTGTTTTTGGTTTCGGCCAGACATAATGTAGTTGCGCCGGCGGTCATCGCATGGTGTGGCTTTCATGCTGGAGCCGAGTGCAATCCATAGCTATGAGCCACCTGCATATCGGAACAACCCACCCTCGCCATCTGAGGGGCCGCCACCAAGTTTGCCCTTCCACTGTGCAGTACTGGAGGCTGCAGATTCCCTCGGTGGCCCTTCCCCAGGCTTGCTCCACTCATTGCGCGAACAGGGCTGCAAACTCATTTTGGCCCAAGTAGAAGACTTGGAGGACAGGCAGTTTCATTTCCGAGTTTTGGACATTGGTCAAATTTTTGTCCCGAAGTTGGAAGGTTACAAGATGGTTTGGAATTGATACTTGCATGAGAGAGAGAGAGAGAGAGAGACCCCTTCATGCCCCATGCTTAAGCAATACCCATGTTGCATGTGTTCTGTTGGCATTCTTTTTCTATCCTTTCCTGCAGGATTTGGAGGAGAGGACTGAGCCACCAAGAGAAAGGGAGGATGTCCGAGATTCCAGTCCTTTCCGACGGAATTCACGGCCCCGGGCCTATCGTCCAACCTCTCTGAACCGGGAGTGGTATGACGCCGTCTTTGACAAGGTCTTGTCCATTACTGGAGAGGAGGGGAGAGGCATCAGCCCGCTGGAGCGTTTCTTTGCCGATGAGGGGTTGCCTGCTTCGCAAGCTGTTTGTTTTGCCTGCACTGATGCGGGTGCAAAGGCCATCGGTGGTGGTTTACTTGTGAGAGCAGGGGCGCCGGAATCTGCGAGGGTTTATTTATAGGATTTCGATGAGGGTTATTGATGATTTTCAAAGCCCCACAGCTGACCCTAAGCCAAAAAAGTAAAAAGAAATGGTACCTAAAGCTGCGGCCCAATTTTGAGCCATTCATTGGATAAATTGTAGTAGCATCACTGCGAGGTCACTGGAGCGATGGTCGATAAGAGTAACTATCCCAAAATGGCTTTGATTCAAATCAGTGAATTACTGCAATAATTTACCCAGAATTGATGCATGAAACATAAGCCCACCCAATGATAGGGATAAAATGGGTTTACAGATATTTACAGAAGCAACAAAATTTGGCTTTGCCAACTTTTTTGAGGATCAAAAGTGGCCAATCGGTGGCCGACAAAGTGCCAGGCTTTTGGTGCTGTGGATGCCGGTCTCGTGCTTGCACCGTGCCATGACAAAGTCTGGCGTCGAGAGGAGGAGGTTGGGGTGGCTTCGCAGCTGAACATCACAACAAAACATGACAACATCAAAATCTCAGAGTTGGTCCAACTTCGGAAATCTTAGGAAATCTTGGGAAAACCTGCCGGAATGTAGTGATTGTAGTATTCGGAGGTATTGTTAACGAGGGTTTTCTGCAGATTTTCCCATATCTAAACCAATCCAATGACTCCAATGACCAAAAGAATGGAGATGAACGCATTTCCCTTTTACCCTAGAAAGAATGGCCAAAGTCTGACCAAACCGTCAGGTGGTGCATCTGCCGGGGGCTGACGTCGCCCTGTCACAAAGCCCGACACCCCGTCAGCTCGCTTGGCTCCACGAAGTCTACACGCAGAAGCTATGGTGCTGTTGCATGTCACTCGCCACATCTTGATATTTTGTCACGGTTCTACCTGGTAGGGAACATCAAGAGGTTTATATTGTTTCCACCACCAAGACTACGATTGCGGGGTAGTCCCCATTTGCAGTCAAATCATGACAAATGCATAGTGCATCGCATCGGATCACGGGACATGAAGGAAAAGCAGGATCGTGATGTTCATCACGTGGGTGATCCACCGATGGAATCCATGCTGTACCCCAGTTCTGGGCGAACCTTCGGGAATTTGGTGGGTTTCTGTTCCTTTTGGCGTAAACAGATGTAAACAGTAAATGCAATCTCAATCTCCAACTAAAAAGAGCGAACCTGGTTGGTGGTTTCAAATATTTTACATTTCCCATCTCATTTGGGATGAACCCCAAAATGAATCGTATTTCTCAGGGGGAAACCACCCACCAATAACAGTTGGACCACATTGGAACTAGCGGCACGAGCGGTTTCACTGGGACAGGTGGCTAGCGCCAGCAGTCGGGGAGCTGCAGCACATGAAAGGGTTGCCGAGTGACGGTCCTTCCGCCTATGCGCCCTGGCGGACTTTTTTGTTTGGAGTAAGTTGGATGGACTAACTGAGGGAGTTGAATGAGGATAACATCACATAACCTCAATCAATTTGTAATGATTAAATGCATTTGCGGAACATGAGGGGATACTGTGCAGATAGGACAAGATGGACAAGCTCCTACAACGAAGTAGGCCTTCATCTCCAGTTGAACCTTCCCAAGATGACACATGCAGCACTGCAGCGCTATGTCATAAATGGACACGAATGGAACATGCGTTTTGCAGGATGCTTTCCATGATGGACAGATCATGAAAGATCTGCATGACCACCAACCCCCGACCTCCGTCACAGGAGAGAGCGACCATAACCAGCGTGGCCAGTGGAACCTTGCAGGCCCTTGGGCATCCACCCTGGTCTCCCGCGTCAAAATGGGAACCTTGGAAAGAGAACGAGGACAGGCACCGATCTACACATGGCTTTGGCCAAGAATGGGGGGTACCCTCTGGTAATTTATACAACTGTTTGCTATAGAAAATCCGCATTATTCAAAGGTATATCACCTGTAAATGTGTAATTTCCCATAGCTAGATGTTAAATTGTCCAAGGATACTCGGATACCCCAAAATGGCAATTTTATTGGGTTTCAATCTGAGGGTTTGGGATTGGTGTGTCGTTGGCTTGCCAAGCCCCAAAAAACTGGAACGGAATCAGAACGCTGGAACAATTGAGCGTGGAACCTGTTGTTGGGTTGCAAAGCTGGCTTGGGAGGCCAAGCATGATCAAACGATGATTAGCAATTCGAGAGCACCCGATCTCGAGATAAGCCTAACATACCTTTAACACCCTGGCGGGCAAAAAAGTGTTGTCTTGCAAAACAAATTGCGCTTCTCTCCTCTCCAGGTTTCTGCCAGAATTTTGTGCCGTTTTATTGCCATTTTGTGCAGTTTTAGTGCCAATTTGCGCCAGCTCCAAGCTCCAAAAAGGGGAACCAGTGCTCGAAGGCATTTTTTCTCGCCGTTTGACTCCAAAATCATGTTTTATCCAAAACAGTAGAAAAAAAGGCAACCGGTTCTTGAAATCGTGCTGTGACCTACATCGGGGTTGCAGAATCAAGTCCATGCTGTCTAGTTCTTCTCTTTTCACAGGAGTATCCCTGCATGGCACAGTTGGGAGACGAACTTTGCGCGTGTCCAGACTGGACTCCATTGGAGCCCCGTTTCCGTTCCAGAGGGAGAAGTTTGAAAGAGCTGGTGTCGCTGCCAGAGGCTGGAAATATGGATGACCTTCTCATATTTGGCTGGCTGATTCAAAGAAGAACAATGAAGAACACAAAAAATCCACTGTTTGGGATTGTCACTTTCGTATGTAACGTTTCACTTCATTTAAGGTGAAACTTTGAAACGGACACTTTATGAACATTCATAAGCCCAGGTTGCTCAGCTCCAAATGGACCACTTTTTATAAAAGGGTTTAGGAATGACCTCGATGTGGGGTATTCGGCTGGAGCTGGATGGCAAGCGGATCAACTGCAAAGTCTATCGCACACTTCTTATCATTGCCTTACACCTGAGATTTCCAAAAACATGTCCATCTCAAGTTTCATCAAGTGTATCATTTTCGGACTGTGACCGACGTTTTGGCCAATGCCTGGTGCTGTTCCCTGGCGCCCTGGGCAGGTGGCGATCTATTGCCACTCGTTGGATGTTGGCCTGGCGAAGGTGCACCACTTGATTGAAGCGCAGGATGTGAATGGCCTGGCGGTGCGTGTAAGTAGCACCTGGACTGCATGGATGGGATTTTTCAGCAGCAAAGATGTAGAAATCAGGATTTAACTGGTAAACATTGGAGATTTAACCATCAAACATGGGGATATTAAGCGTCAAACATGGGGTATTTCATGGGGATACGCTGGGGATAATGGTAAATAGTGGAAAGTCAAGGATTTGCGCGCAACACTTGCACGGCTCTTACGGAAGTCTTCTTGTGAAGGTAGAAGGCTCAAAACTCATCCTCACGCGAGTTCTTCTTCATGCTGAAGGTATGTCAACAGTTCCAGCGCAAATCCGGTTGTTGTATTTGTATGTATTTGTCATGTCTGCCTGGGATAGTCAAATTCAATTTGCCTATTGTTGGCACCTCTGATGTGATGTTGACATGCATCATTTTTCTTGGCCGTGAGGCAATCGTCTTTGCAGCCTTTGCCGCGAGGGGATTGCGGCCACAGAAATGTCTGTGACGCTGGTGTCATGCAGCCATCAGAACTGGCCGGACATTTGCATCCGATCAAGTCTGCTTTGTGAGAATCTACCTGCGGGCTTCAAGTTTTATGGGAAACCAACGGTAGACATCTCCAAAGGAACTGCTATGTTACAGGCAGCGTATCAGGATGAGAATGGTCAGATCCTGCTGGTGCGTGCATGGCATCGCCTTTGTAAAGATGATGGTAGAGGGGATGTGGAACTCAGCTGCAATGTCGGAGACACAAATAGTGGGGGGACCAAGCAGGACACCTCGTTGGACACTTGGCTGGCAGATGCTGTTGGTTTTGGTCATTGGAAGATGGATCTGGAACAAAATCTGAAAACCTTTCCCCCTCCACCTGTGACAGATTTTAGACCTGTAATTCTCCGAGGTGCTTCGTCTGCCCAAAAAGTCTGAATCTCAAATGCAGACCCAGCAACGCACGCTGTATTTACATCCTTTGCTGGTGTCGTGTGTGCCCAAGGGGTCAAAGCGTTTCTGCGTGTTTCTGTGGAGTGTTTAGAAGGGATTCTGGTGGGTGGTCTCAAAAAAATCAAAAACATCAGATCTTCATAGATCAAGTCCTATTGGGATGATGATGATGATGATGATGATGATGATGATGATGATGATGATGATGATGATGATGATTCCCAATCGACTAATGTTTTTGGGAGGGTTGACAGCACCAACCAGGAATATGTGGTCCACTCCCAGGCCAGCCACTACTGGGGCCGGCCGCGCGAGAATGCTGCGGAGGCACCGATTCGATGTCATGCGAGCTTCTTGAGGTTGAAGCCCCGAGAAGCATACGGCCAGATTGGTGTAGATGTTCGATTTGGAACATACATTCTGAATATGGGCATTTACGGACCATATCATGTATATGTGTGCATATTATATATATATATAGATATAGACATAGATAGATAGATATATATATTTATATGATATATCTCATGCACATGCACATGATTGCACATGTATATACAAACACTTGATATCACTTGAGATGAAACGCCGAGTCTGTCGCCAGGTGGACATCATTTTCTACAATCCCCGGAGGGGAACCCGCTACACCGTAGAGAAGGCCCCCCGGAAAACTTGGCTGGAGAGATGGTTTGAACAAGGTGTTCAAAAGTGAAACATGACCCCGGGGGGGAAATTGGTACTCAACATAGTTGGAATCATTGTGGATATACAATGGCAGACACACAGATATATATATATATATATACAAAAATTGCACACACACACACATATATATATATATATATGGGTCATGATTGAGTGGAGACTTATGGGTCATATTCCCTTAAAGTTGGATGGCTTTGTGACACTCATCGGCATGTTGTCTTGACTTTTTTTGGCGCCGCCTGGTCTTGAGGTGGTGTCCGTGATCGCCAACAGTGGCCGGTGTGATGCCCAATTTCTACAACCCAAATAGATGGAGGGACACCATACCCCAACTGGGGGATGTACTATATTTTAAATCTACTGGTTTACCATGATATATCATGGCTTATTAGGGACACCAATGATTTTATTCTGGGTTTTTTACAGTTTACCATATAAAAAAGGAACTCCAGCAGAACTTTGCCAGGGTCATTGTGTCATTTGTGTCATGAGATAGGGCAGAGAATGGTGTACCAGGATCCAATCAACGTGCCCGTTCGCGGCTTGCCTTGAAAACCTGGCGTGTGCCCGTGTGCTCGGGCTAAGGTTAAAAATGTCCTTGGGTGTCTCAGTCCCAGCACTGGCCCCAGAAGAAGAAGGGTGAACCACAAAGGAATAATTGCTGAATTTTCTTTCGGGTTGAGAAACGAGGCTATTTGTAGCCCCTTGTGCCGAGGATATTCAGATCTCACCTACTCAATGTCCATCAAATTAGATTGACTTCTGATCAAGCCAGTACTACTTGGACCAAGTAACTGGGTACCGCGTTGATGCGGTACCAGCACATCGGCTGTCGTACTCAGACGAACCGCTTCCAGAAGTTCCTTTCCAGAAGCGATTCCACGAATGAGTCGGAAGGAGGTGGCAGCAAGGGCATGACATTGCTCTCGTGGATTTTGGATTGGTCGAATGAAGACTGGCCCAGGTAGCCAGGTAATACTGGCACCCCCCAAAAAGGCCCTTTTGCGCCTACTCTTATCTCCAAAATGGTTTGGTTTAGCCTTTGACTCTATATGATTGGGTGAATGCATACGATCAAGGGAACTTCAGCAGGTCGGAGGCACTTGGTAATTCATATCTCCGTGGAATTCCGTCGTGCCACATCAGATGGTGAAGATGAGCCTTTAACGTTGCCGGAGATTGAGGAGGAGCATTGCTCAGCTGGTGCCCCAGAGGGAAGACATATGGATCTGCTATGCCTGGCATCCACAGAACATCTGCATTGGCCAAATGTAAGGCTTGGCGTGCCGAGTGGGACAAAGCAGACATTGAGATTGTGATGGACCCAGAATCTCTTGGAAAGTGGCTTGAGGTCTGTCCCCCTACCTCAAAGAAAACAATAGAATCGGTACTACTTGGCGGCACTAGCGGACATGCATGTGCTACCTTTCTTCTTTGGTATGTTGGACTGTGCCTCCATGCTTGAATGTGAGAAGGGATAGATAGAGGAAATTTATGGATTTTGTCGAAAACATCAGTAAGATACACCACAACGGTTCATGAACAAATTCTAAAGCTATATGTGTTTTTGTTGACCGCTTGCATTTGAATGCAGTTGAGACTTTTTCCTGCTGGAATTGTTGGGCTCATAGGGCTAAAGTACTGCGGCTGCCAGCAGAATTCCTGCAGCAGCCGCGGTGAAGATGACATGAGCCAGATCCTCACAGCCTTGCTGGACTCCCAAAGCGACACAGACCTGGGCTATGCCACCACGCAGTGCGACAGTACACAGGTGGACTCAGATCCAGGTAGTCCCTTGAAATTTCCCACAGACATCGACAACATTGACGTGTGCTCTACGGATGAAGATGTGGATACAACTGCCAGTGAAGGCCCTGAGGAACTGGAGCATGGGCCACAAGCTTTGCCAATCCAAGCCATTGAGACCTGCTTGAGGCACCGGGTGGGTTTAGAAGCCAAGCAGAACCTTCACCCACCAGCACCCAGGATCTTCAACCGACAGGCCGAGGCGATTTGCTGCCTGGAAGCTTTGGTCTCCAGTGGCCGCTACAAGTCCCAGCAGTTGGGCCTGTTTTCCAAGGAATTTACCACCACTGGTTGCAGAAGTTTTTTAGTTGACACCCATGCTGGCTTCGCAGTGACATCATCACCTCAAAGATCCTGGCAAAAATCAAGAGCATCCCTGGGACCTCGTCATTTGTATGAAGTCTTGCTTGAGAACAAGCCCTGCTGGCTTTACTTTGACCTGGAATTCTCCCGTGTGGAAAATCCAGACCTTGACCCCCAAGCTGTTGCATCAGCTTTTTTGGAACTACTGAATCAGTTCTGCGACATCAAATTCGGGCATACAATTGATCCAGCCACGTTTTACGACCTCGACTCGACCAATGCAGAGAAGTTTTCCAAGCACATCATCATCAAGAGGCTGCAATCGTACGGCTCAACCTGCAACACCCTTGCATTCCCCAACAACGCGCAAGCTGGTTACTTCGTGAAGCTCTTCATGGACTGGGTGAGACAGCAGCGCGAGGCCAGGATGCACAAAGTATGGATTAGCCCAAGCATCCTACAAAGAGGAGATGATCAAGTTAGTTTCTGCAGATTGTTCTTGCTTACATGCTTTATATCATCTTATATCTCATATGTTGGTTGATGAATGTCCTTCTTCCATTGGGTCGTTGGGTTCTGCAACCCAAACTTCCCAGAACCTGCACGGATTTTCCCCAGGGCTCAAGTAGGTGGTACTCTACAGCCCTGCCAGGCCGGCAACTCTTCAGCACAGCTGCTGTTTGCTGCTGCGAAGCCAAAGAAGGGACAGGAACAGCAACTTGGAGCGCAGTAGCATCCAGCGCAGTAGCACAAGTGGGAGCTAGTATCAATTGCTTGGAAGATTTTGGAAGATTGCATGATGTGATGTTATAGCCTTACACACAGGAACATGCATGTATGTATATATTATATGTATATATATATATATAAATGTAAATAACATGATCATGCATGATCCATCGTGACTTCTCTCTGCTTCGTGGAAAAGTCGGGTCAGTGATGTCCAAAAACTTTCCTTGCAAAACTTGGGGATGGGGATGACCACCGATCCAAGCTCTCCAGAACTGAGGACAGCGGAAAGAGATTCTGTTTCCGTAGTGGACGAGTCCGTGTGCCTCTGCAAAAATTGCGTGTCTCGTGGGATTCAGCAGCAAAGTGCGCTGTTCCATCTATTGGATTTTTTCCAGCATATTCATCCTGACAGCCCCGATGATTTTCACACTGCCGAGAGATGGATTTGCTCTTGGCAAAGTGGCTGTAAGCGGTATACGCCCAAAGGATTTGAAAGGAAATTCCATTCTTCAACCGGATGCTTTGCGAGTAGGCTATTTTGCAGTTTGGAGAGCCTTATAATTCTAAAAACTGAGAATGTAAAGTGACAGTGCCGGCCTAGGTACACGCGAAATCGCTGCTTCAGAGTGCTCTTCAGTACAAAGCTTCTGTGGTAGCAATGTAGCCACGGATTTCGCGCCCGAAAACTGCCAGAAAGCCTGATGAAATCTGATCAACTTTTTTCTCTACAGTTTTCACTATTTTGCGACCTTAACTCATTGGATTGGTTTTGAGGGAAAATCTACAGGAAACCATGGATTTTCCCATGAAATATCGGGGTTTCCGGTAAATTTTCCCATTAACCAATCCATTGATTAACCTGGACATGACATCACCCAGGTTTGGAAAGAAGAGACCCCTTATGCCCACTTGGAGTGGTCAACCCGCACTTCAGCTCCTTGACAGCCTGGCCTCATTCGTTCCGGAAGGCACGAGCTTCTTCAGGCGGGGATATGCCATGACTGCAAGAGATGTGGTGAACAGAATTTGGTGGAGGACGGGTGTTATTGTTGTTATTTTTATATATTTTTATAAGTATATAGAACTATGGGATTCTAACCCCCCCATAAGTTCAGATACAACATGATATAACCCCTACAACTATGGTGAAACGTCTCCAATTATAACTATCGAACTGCCCTTCAAATTGCTGAGTTGCCAGTGCCAGGCATTTGTTGATACCAGCCACGTGGCACCATCAGCATATGCGAGCCAACAAATCACCTCAACATGTGGCAAATCTCAAGGCTCAACTTTCAAAACCAGACGTTGCTTTGACGCAGTCAGAATTGCGGAAACCCTTTGGAGGGATCCAAAGGTATCCAAACCGAAATTGAGAGATTCCCTTTCTTCGATCCTGGAAAGTCATGTGGTTAGACAGCTATGCATTTTTAGAGTTGGAGGATGCACCGAAATCGGCTTGATTGTCACGGTCACGAGCAAATGAGTAGCCGGTACTATAGCCCGCTTCTGCATAGATCTAGTCAGATTCATGTTTAAAACATGGTGCCGGCGCCTCTAAGGTGCCGTGCGTTCGTGGCCATGTCGGAACGATGACCAGATTGATAACCGTCAAAAAATGGGGGGGGGGTACACAACTTCTTATGAAATGGAACTTTAAAAAAGCGTCAAAAGCACCGCAAGGGTTCGATCCACATGTCATTTTGGACACCCCTTGCACGATTTTCTTCACTTTTTTCACCTCACTGGCTGACGTCAAACTTTCGTTTTTCGATATGTCTGACATAGTTCACCCAGACTTGTCCAATGTGGATGTCGGCACCTTCAGCGCCACAACCAGGCATAGACATATGAAAGCATGTACAACGTAGTTAGAAGTTGGAAGAACAACTTCCAAAAAAAGTATGATAGCGCATGAAGTCGACAGAAGTTCTTGCGACGTAGCATGAACAAAACCATGTACAACGTACCAGTAGTTAGAAGTTAGAAGAACAACATGAAAGGAAAGTATGATATCGTGTGACGTGTGATGCAGGCACAAGAAAGGCTGATGAGTACGCAAGTGCAAGAACGTTATTGCTCCAACCCACCCACCCGTAAACCCACCCCAACTGTGTGACGTGTGACGTAGTAAGTGTAGAAGCAAGAATAGAAACTGCCACAAACGCACGGCACCTTATAGGCGCCGGCACCTAAAACATGACGTGAAATTGCAGAGCTGTGCAACATCCAGTGGGTTCTGATGATGATGATGATGATGATGATGATGATGATGATGATGATGATGATGATGATGATGATGATGTGAAGCTGTGGAAGGGCCCAAAATTGTTTTGGGCTACCCTATTGTCATCTATTGCCTCTCTTTGCGGAAGGAAAAGAGACATACTGTCAACCGGATTAATGAACCCTCGTTGATTACTTTGAGAATTTGCATATATAGTTTGCATTGATTTGCTACTAAAATGTAGCCCACCATAGCCCCCCCAATTAAACAGCCCTTTCATACAGCTCGGTTCATGGGTAGGGGCTGCAGTCTGGAATGCAGGCGGTGGCTAGGGTGCAACCATTCCGAGACAAGCAGAGAGATTGGTAGATGGGTAGGAAGTGGGTTTCATGCAAAGGTTCAACTGTACGACTATGTTTTTTTCTTAAATATAGTGTGTGTATATATACATACACACACACACAGATATATATATATATATATATATCTGTGTGTGTGTGTAGAATCTAAAAAAATACCATATGAATCCTTTCCCAATATCAAATACCATCAAAGACCCCAAATGAACTCCTTGTATATGGATTCATTTGGGGGGAAACACATGGGGGGTATTCAATACTAGGGGTATGTGATTGTTATGGGGGGCATGGCTATCCCAGTTGGAAGCCCTTCTGAAAGCCCAGTTCCGTTGGACGCGGGGGCGGGAGTCCAAGGTTGTCGAGCTCCCAGTCTCGGAAAATGCTGCTCTCTTCAGGCGCAGATCGCAATGGGCCACGGGCACCGAATGACTGATCCTATAAATGAAGAAAATGAGAGAGAGAGAGAGAAATCGGGACCTAATTATATACTGTACAACATACGCATGAACAACTAAATAAATAGATGCAAAAACATATCACACACACAGTCGTTCTACGTCGTTCTACCGCCATAGGCATCTCATTGAGCTCTGGGATGACATTCGCCAGAAGAACGAGCCCAGTGGCTCCTGGACAGCTGCAACACGCGTGCAGCGGAGTCTGCTGATGGGCGACTTCATGGTGGTGGCGTTGACCAACAATCGCTTTTGCTTCAAGAAAGGGGCAGCTTGGTCATACAGATTCGCCAAGAATGGGCTTACTTAAAAAAAGTTGAAAATGCATGAAAAAAAGTGAGACACGCGCAAAAGAGCAGTTTCACAGGGAAAATGATGAACCAGTGGATTTGGGGTGATTGTGACCCGTGTTTCAGCAAACCAAGTTGAGGGTTGCAGGATGTTTTTGGCATTTGTGCGGATAGCGGCAACGCTAGGGTTGAGACTATATTAAAGCACAGTTCTAGGACTATGGTGTATATATATATATACTAATGTATGTACAAACACATTTAATTTATATCATTTACATATGTGTATGCCCACACGCACACACACACAGATGCACAGACATGTATATACTGTATAGGTGTGTATATATATATATAATGTAAATGTATATATAAATATACACATGTTTAGAGAACTATACCAATGCCTCAGTCAGTGAGGAGCAAATCAGTGGGTGGCTGGATCCAGTATTTGTTCATGTCCTCCTCGCACACAGGCATCTCACAAGTCCAACGGTGTCTATTTGGTCATCAACCCGAAACGCTGGGTGGTGTATCAGAAGTGTCACGATGTGGCAGATTGCCCTGATTTTCGCTCCCATGAGTTCGCACTGCCCAAGGCGTGGGCTGACTGAAACCTGGGCGAGGTTTGAAATGGTTTGATTTGAATCAATCCAGCACAACCAAATCCAGCAGGATTTTTGAGCCTATTCAACTTCCAACTTTTTTTCCCGAGAGCGTCTGCGAAGGGTTTTTCGTAAAAAGAGATCTGCATGATTACATTTTCATATCTTCACATCTTCATCTCTTCACATCTCACCATCTTACATCTGCATATCTTACATCTTCATATCTTCACATCTGCACATCTTACATCTTCATATCTTCACATCTGCATATCTTCACATCTGCTCTTCACATCTGTACATCTTACATCTTCATATCTTCACATCTGCTCTTCCATCTTACATCTGCATA
>BGPT01001305.1:1437-11762 GCA_003297045.1 Symbiodinium sp. clade C Y103
TTCTCATCTCTGATCTTCTCACTTCTGACTTTTCTCACCTCTGCTTTTCAACTGTCCATATTGTCGGAAGGTTTAGCTTCTAAACTTCCTTCGATCAGTCAGTATGGATCCAAACACTTCCTGAGAAGGTAATTAAGCCCCTAAATCATACTGATATCCTAAGCAACTATTTGGATCAGTCTATTCATGATATTTCCATGATATTTGAATTATATGTCTATGAGATATTCATGATATGTCCACTATCAGTACCCTCTGCCAATTCAACATAGCTAACAGGTTCATCCATTTTGGCCATGTTCATTCTCTGCCAATTCATCGAAATAAATGGGCCATTCTGGTTATTATTAACATATGGAAAATGGCAGAGAACATGGCCCATTTATTTCGATGATGTACTCGCCTCCAAGGTCTCCGCCAAATAGACCGCGGCAGCGACCTGGTGCGGTCTAAGCTTTCCGGTCTGGTGGTTCAGGCCCTCAGGCCGGGAAGAGCGTATTTTCTGATGGAGCTGACAAATTCATGGTAAATGTGGGGAAAAATATGGTAAAATGATGATTTTATATGATTTTATGATGGGAAAATGATAATCGGATTGGAAATCAGATGGAACATGACAATTTGATGTTTGGATAATGAAAGGATAGTGATGGTTTTGCTGGCACTTCTGCTGGCAACTTTGCAGAATACTCAGGCGAACATCCCCACCAAATGGTTGGTGACGGTGACATACCGGGGTCAATCTCAACAATAGTCGGGTTTGGCCAGAATTGGTGATCATTAGTGAACGAGGAACATGATGATGAACCATGGGATGAGGTTGGGTTTCAAATTGAGACAATCCCAAAAATGGCCAGCAAAAAGAAAGCCACTTATGTCAACCATGATACAAACAGCAAGTTCATTATATTGAAACCGAACTTACACTGGGCCTAGTACAGGGCAATTGTCAGTGAATTGTCAGACTACCAAAATGGTCGTCCTTGATATGGCTGCGATCAGTTGGATCCCACGGAATCACCTTCCAAAGCAAGGCTTGGACCTTCGGAAAGGACATACGGCCAGTGCAGCGATGAATTCCCTCATGTTTCAAAAAAGTGCTTGATTTCTAGTAACATCTAGTAACCCTTGGTCTTGGTTTCAAGCATGCCTGGAATAACATAAAATAAGCCCTGGATGCTTCACCGATGATTTTATGCCTTTCACCTAGGACAGGGTCGCAACCTATAGGCAGTCAAGCAATGACAAGTAAGAACGCTTATCCCAGTGCAATGGTTGGCCAACAAGCCGACTCATGCTGAATCCAGGTATTCCCATTCTTCAATCTTGGGGCAGCACCTATGAATGCTACAAGTTGATAGGTTGATGTTCGTTGTCTTGATGCAAACAAATAGGCATATCACCCTTTTCACCATATTTAACGAGAGCAGCATATAGTATATGACAACCCCATTCAAACCACACAGAATATCTGGTGCTCCGATGCTGACATTTTGATCTTAAAGAACACAAACCAATTATATATAAGTACGTATAATAGACTAATTATAGTAACATAAAACATATAATTAAATAATCATATAGCCAGAGAAGTGGGATACTACTGTATAATCACATATAACAAACCAATCATACTATAAGTTTCTATAAGTACATGTATCATAAACATCCCGGGATCACAGGGCACCTCTCCGCCCGAGACGCAGCGCTCCAAGAGTTCGAAGATCTGCCAGTTTTTCAGTGTGTCAATGGGGGTCTACCCCGAAAATATGGCTATTTCATAGGGAATGGCCAATGATAAACCAATGGATTTTTGGTGGTTTTCCAAATTGTTCAGACCAAACCTACATCTTTCGAAATAGGAATTTGAAATCAATATGTCGAGAAAAAAAACAGGTGTGCCATGGTCAAAGATGGTATATTTGAAGTATTTTGGTATGGTATGGTGGTCATCCATCCCGCAACGTGGAATCCATTCCCATCATCGCGGCGAAACTATGGATGACCATTCCACTATGGGCAAATAATCCGTCCTTTGACACAGAAATGGGTATGACCGGTATGCTTCTGGGTACCTTCATCTGTAGCTCCCTGGGTCAATCACCCACCCAATGTGGTCCCAAGAACCAGATTCTTTTGCTGCCTTGGCTATCCTTGCCATCTGCACAACGTCTTTCCTGTTTCAAACAAAATCCATTTGAGATCCAACTGCTGGTATCTTCTGCCGGAACCAGGTGCCGTGCCTCTTCCACACTGAGAGGTGCTGCATTCGCAGAGGCAACCACGGAGTCCAGGCCCTCTACGGCAAGAAATCGACAGTTCATCGAGGATTGTTGGGGTGATCCCCACCGGCCTTGGGAAATGTTAGGAATACGGAATGATGTGGGTAAAACAAGAATAAACCATCCATTTTGGAATGGTGGAATTACCACCTATTTATGGTGATTTTGGGGATGGTTTATTATTGTTTTACCAACATTAATGCACTTATATGCGGTTCTCCCTTTGATGAAACATGAAGAAAGCATGCTTGGCCTTGAAACTTTGGTGGCTTAGGGGATGCACTCGAATGAATATCCAACTCAGTACTGTATGGGACCCAGTTGTCCTTACCGGTGAAGATACTGTATGTCTTTCTACCCGCAACATTTCTGAAATGGTTCATATGGAGCAATATCACATAATATCAAGCAGCAGTCCAGCAGTGACAAAAATGGCATATCCCACTGGTGTTTGAATAGAGGCACCGCCCAGTGGCTGCCTGATCCCATTGATCCCTGAATGATGATCTAAACAGCAGGAACTTCAAGGCAGAGCTGTTCCAAATAAGGTGTAAGATGAACCCCGAATTCACAAACCATGTTTTACCAATAACGGGACGTACCTTCCAAATAGTGATCATATGGATACTTAATTGATTACTTCCCCCAATTCAACAGCCTAGGGCTGTAAAGGGGAGAATTGATCCAGGGCGGACATTCTCCCAATCCCATATCATTCTTAGCCAAAGTCTCTAGAATCCCCGGGATGCCATGTTTGTATATGTTGTTTTTATCTCTATTAGTTGGTAGCTTCAACCCATCCCGACGGATCTCTCGGGATCATCAGACAAGTTGAGTGCACCCCCCCCGGGGCTGACAGACCTCCTGAATTTCTTCAGCATCTGCCGCTGTCAACCTTGAATCCACCATTCTCAGCGGAACCCCAAACCCTGAGTGTGAAGGATGACCCAGACCTGCTAGACATGTCTGGAAATCTATGGAAAAGTCAAGTCAGGATCAGTCTCTAAACCCCAAGGCCGTTGAATTGCTGGAGGGGTACCATTTTTGCAGCAAATTATCACTATTAGGGGGTAGCCATCCTGATTAATCAACCAGGGTTTAAAAATCCGTGTTTGATATTGCTCTTCTGCAACCCCAACAGCACGTGTGATTGTCTAAATTATGGGAAACACCCAACATCCACTGGTTTCTCATCATTTTTTCGTAAAAAAATGCCATTTGATGGGTATACAGTATACATTACATCATTTATAGACACACCCATGTGGCCGTCATCACCCAAGCTGCCACAACGGCTGTCCCTGTCCCACCATACTGGAGTTGTTTATTGGGGATCATCCCACTTAGGGATGAGAATTCAGCAAAAGTAATGTGTATATGTGTATAGTATAATGTATACATCTATATAATATTGTAAATTTTAATGCGAATATTGTTGGAACACCGGCAAACAGTAGTTTGTATTGTTTCACATCATATCCCGTTTTTTCCGGAAATCCGGAAGTGTCATGCTGAGTCTTCGGTGCTTGTGGCCCCCAACTCAGGTCGAGTCAGCGCTTCTGCCTGTTGAATCCACCGGTGGAGGTTTTGAAGAAGCAACACTCAGTAGCCAGTGACTTAACCAACAAAAATGGTGATATCAAGAAATGTAGCTTATATAACCAAGAACATTTCAATATGACTTCTGGTTTCAACAAACAGGGGTACCCGATGTGAACACCAGATTTTGGCTGGGATTTATGGATGTTCATCCCCCAACAAACATGGTAAATTTCATAGGTTTTGCTCCATCCCCAAGTAAGAACTTTGGGAACAATTACATACCGTTGCTGACTTGTGGGTTTAAACCTGTGTCTCAAATTGGATTTCGATATAACCAACAAACATCACTGTCACACGATGCTTTCTCAAAGGCATCACATCCATGAGAGGACCTAGGATTCAGTTTAGGAGCGAGAATCTTGATGTATTGGGTTTTGTCTAACAATTGGGTATCCCAAGAATATCATGGTTGATCATTTCTCATCAAAATCCCCACAAAATAGGATAGCATCCTCATGCATCCTCTATTCTTGGGCAAACCCCAATTGATGGCCACTATCTACCCATTGGGCAATGGATGATTCAAGACGTGGCGCCATCATTCTGATCGTTCCAATCTGTGCCCATGTGCTCCACGGTACATCCACAAACATTCACCGGCAAATTTAATGAACTTGAACCGACCACCGTGGAAGTGAAAGTGTACAAATTCTACATATTCTTATGCAGGTGTTTTTTTTCTAAAAAAATAGTTTGAGTTCAACATTTATCTTAATTTACTGGAGAGGGATCCATGAATAGAGTTCATAGTTTACAAAACTCCTTTAAGTAGTCAAATATTATATATATATATATGTAATACATACATAATATATATATATATATGATAAACATTCCAGATTCACCTACATAGTTATTACGACCCGCGGGCCCCCTTCCCTGCGCCTGTGCGCGCTCCGCCATGAGGATGGCTTCGTCGGGATCTACGAAGACATCAAAACCATCTGCCTGACGCTGGCCGGTCAGCGCCAGGGTGACCAGGTGGAGCAGCAAGGGAAATATCATGGGATATTGATAAAGATTTGAAAATGGGAATACGTCATGGGAATTCATGGGATATTTACAAGCAACTATATGGTATAATCATCCTATGCCATCAGAATCCAAGCCCTTCTATGGGGAAACGAAACAATGGCACGAGGATTTGACTGCAAGTGGATACCCCAAAATGATCCAATTTCTGGGAATCTTGATGAACAATCACGATTCGCCAGTGGATTACTCTATTCTTGCGGGCCTCGCACTTTGACCCAAGAACCATGGAACACCACAAAATGAGACATGCACCTATTGTTTTGGAAAAGGATGAAACTAGAACTCATTTCTCAACGATATGGCTGAAAAATGGGTTTGTAGATGTTTGTAGCAAAGAAGTTGATGTGCTTCTAGGATTCCGAACCACACAAAACTCTTTGGGGGGCTGCGTCAGCAATCCTTGACCTGTACTCGCATTGACTGGCAAGAAGAGGCTCCACCGGTTGTTGAGGTGGTGTGCAAAACCCGAGAAGGTCGCTTACCTATATCAAATCATATATAATTACATAATATATAAATATGTATTATACATATATATATATATATATGTGTATGTCTATGTAGATGTATATGTACTAATATGTATATATGTATCTATACGTAATATATGTATGTATCTATACGTAATATATGTATGTATCTATGCGTAATATATGTATGTATGTATGTATGTATGTATGTATGTATGTATGTATGTATGTATGGATGGATGGATGTATGTATGTATGTATGTATGTATGTATGTATGTATGTATGTATGTATGTGTGTGTGTGTATGTATGTATGTATGTATGTATGTGTATGTATGTATGTATATATATATGTATATATATATATGTATGTATATGTATGTATATGTATGTATATGTATGTATATGTATGTATATGTATGTATATGTATGTATATGTATGTATATGTATGTATATNTGTATGTATGTATGTATGTATGTATGTATGTATGTATGTATGTATGTATGTATGTATGTATGTATGTATGTATGTATGTATGTATGTATGTATGGTTTTGATTAGCACACAAACATCTGGGTGGTGCTTTCAAACCTTCAAACGAAAGAAAGCAAACTAGTGGGCTCTGTAACCCCCAGGCAGAGGTAGAGAGTATAGTCAAAGGGATTAAAACCACTAGTCACTAACCTGCCAATAGTGTTGGTGACCCGCCAAGAATTCTTGCTTACAAGCTTACAATACGTTGAGTTGAGGCTGGTGAAAAATCTCCTCCAAACTGGATGCCCAAGCAAATCTCAACATTCAGGAGTGTCTCATGAACCCCATAATCAAATACGCCCAATTTTACCAACAAATTTGGTGGTATAGATCATCCCATATCATCCGACAATCCTGAGGGATGCCCGAGAAACTTATTGGGTCGCCTCGCCGCCCGGGGAAAACCAGCACCTCATGTTTCTTCTGAAGGATCTCCGGCACCGAGTAGCGTCTGCAGCACGGTGAGAATACACAAAGGGAGAAGTACCGGGGATGGAACAAAGCAACAATGGGATCGGATGTGTTCGTGCGCGCACACGCAATAAGGGGACTTAACTCACAAGGATGTCGATCTAACCAGCAAAGTGGGAATTTCACGCACCACTTGAACAAGTAATTGAGGGATGCACAGCATAAAGAATCCGCATACAGGGCATAGCTGCAACTGGGGTGCCTGAAACACGAAACATCAGGAAGCAACCAATACATACCAATACGCCTTGGAAAACTGAAAAATAATTACAAATTGCCATGACTTACCCTTCAAAAAATGTCTTTTCGATGAAAAATGACAGGACTTTGATTTAATGGAGTCCAGCGAGTGGAGGGCCCAAGTTCTTGCTTCAGGGAACAAAGCTCATTTTCTAAAGAAAGAAGCGAGATAATATCACCCCAGTTTGGGTTTTGTTCGAAAACACGAGATGCGATTCATGGCATTTACAATTAGGACATGCTTTTTCTCAAGAAAGAGTTTTGTTGGGGATCCTATTTTCAAACAAACCAATCTGATGATGATGATGATGATGATGATGATGAAGCTGAAGCTGAAGCTGAACCTGAAGCTCATGATTTTCCAGCTTCAAGTGGTATGCTCAGTTGCCAGGTCTGATTCCAAGATCGTCCCCACTTTTGTCGCTGGCCAATTTGTCAGGGGAATGCCGAAGATGTTCGGCACATACTTTCACTAATCTTCTTGGGTATTGATTGATTATATGTTAAACACCATATATATATATATATATCATATGTTCATACCCGAACCATGACGCCATGACGCCACAGCCTCAATGAATCTATAATATGTTCTTCATTTTTTTCATGGCACTTGGATCCTTTGCCACAAGAAGTTGGATAAGGTACTGGAACCCACTTAAAGCCAAAAGCAGTTGCTCTTTTCAGCTTTCACCGCTCACTTGTTCCGCAGTTTTTGAACGGCAGCCTGCGACATACCCCATCACAGAATTCTACCTGGAAGATCTTGGAAGTGCAGTTCCAGCTATAAGTGGATATATAGCTATAGTTATAGGGGCTATATCCCAACTTATGGGGTTTTATAGCAATGGTTATACCCACTTGTAACCTCCACTTCACCCCCAAGTAATGAAGCCGTTTGGAGTTTGGACCGTTGAATGCTGCTATGGAAAACCTGCATTGCTAAGTATCGTCAATAGGTAAATCATTGAAGCAAACGGGCCATGGCTTCTATAGCAAACTATTAGATGACCAAAATTTACCAAAGAGTAAGACAAAAAAACAAATCCCATAGTTTGATGAGTTTCCGAGCTAGAAACCTCTATGGCTAGGCCACGGGGATTTCCCATTGAGCCACCCACACCTGGTGAGGCCGTTCTCCTTTTGCAGTTTCCTCCAGTTCTTGCGGATCCACTCTTTGTCGTCCTTGACCCCAGCGTGAACCTCAAGGATCGCTAGGGTGTTGAGTTTTGAACTCCCCAAATGGTTGATTTGTTGGGCTTTACTGCATCTATGGAATTCATCAGCAAAAAGATATGAACAACTGAATGAAGATGGTGGATCTATAGGGATAGCCAAGAACAGGAAGTAGGGTTTCATGGTGTTTAATGGGATTGAATATGAGTTACTGTAATGGGGGAATAATAGGAATACCTTTCTGTAATCAAACATGGCTGGCAAATCCCTGAACTAAATAGAATGGAGGTTTCTAGCTGCGAACATCATCGAACTATAGCTGGGTTATCTTCCAGCAAACCATGTTTGATGATGCTGGAGAATAGCACAATGACAAGTAGAATCAGTTTGATAAATGCAGAACGATTTCTGCTGGCAAACTGGTCCACAAAATACGCCGCTCAGCCAGGTCGGTGCCCCCAAAAATCCCGCAGAACTTGTGGCCTCGGCAATGTAGCGCAAGACTTCCTCCTGGTCTTCTGCGTAGTAATTGCCCACCCTCACCGCCTGCGCCAGGCACAAACCTCCAAATTTTAAAGGTCATGGCCAACAAAGGTCACCCCTCCCCCCCAAAAAAAAATAAATGTGTGGGTTTATGTTCTTTGCTAAGGCATTGTTAACCCTTGTTAAAACCACTCACATCCACCTTTTCAGGGCGAATCTTGCGCGGGAAAGGGCAGGAATGTGGTCATCAAGCGCTCAAAATAATTCATTGTTGAACCAAAAAAAGGTCATCTGTTGCCGATACCCAATGATTTCACTCACACGCATTTACTGCAACGGATGTGTTGTTGGTGAAGTATCCTCTTTTGATCAGCTTGTCCAGCATTGAATACGTTTATCTTGCCAATAGCCCCCACCAACAAAATGGTCTTGAAGGTCTGTAGAAACCTGCTGGTTGGGCGGTTGCTATGTCCAATTTATGTCTACCCTGCGGCAAGCAAGCAAGGCAGTGGAATCACACTATTGATAGGGGGTATCATCTATAACATATCTGCGAGTAGGTAGCACGAGGGATTTTCCATTTAAAATCATGAAGTGGCTATTTTCCAGCAATCCTGGATCAAACTACATCGGGGGGGTTTGAGAATCCTAAGGCCTCATCTCCCCATCTACATCACGCGTGGTCGGAACCGCACCTCGAGCGCGAGGTTGCGGCGCCTTGAGCCGATCAGGGAGCCCCCAATGCACTGCATCCATTTGCCACTTGATCAGTGAAACCACTTCAGGATATCTGGCAACTTGGATCAAATTGGGGCTTTCACATGTCTAAATTGTTTCTGTTGGGATGTCTCCAAAATTACAACAGTTGGGGACTCTGTTTCACTCACTGTGTCCAACGCTCCCAAATGAATCAATTTGCAGCCATCAAAGGTCAAAGGATGTCAAAGGTGGTTATATCCCCCACATCCGAGGTTCATACCCTCCAGGTAATCAAACATGGCAATGGGAAATCCCCATTATAGATGATTCTCCCATTAACACCTCCATGGAGTGGATTTTCCAGCCAGCCACGTTTGATTACCCGAGGGTAAACCTCACCACATTCCAAGTGTGAGGAGAATCCGACCGTCCTTGAACTGGACCACACATGGGACAGCGGCCAACGACATCATGCTAGGAGAAGGGCCGGTCTGGTATTGTTACTTTCATTGACTTGTTGGCTTAAACATGGATGTTGGCTATATCGCATATGCTCCATGGATAATTTACCAACAGGTATGTGTATATATGCATGTATACATTTCTATACACTAACCATCAAAATGGACCATGTATCCTAGAACCCCTTTACATAGGTCATCATTTGATACCTTCTTTGGGCCACTAAGGCCTGAAAAATCTAAAGAATCCTGCACAGGAAAAACATAGAAATCTGTAGATATATGTGGCGTATTGCTGCAACCTATAGATTCTCTATCAAGACCTATCGAAACTTGAGAAAAACAAAGAAAAACTATCTACAGAAAACTAACAAAAAAAATACCAAACTAAAAACATCTAAAAATGTTCTTTGGGTTGAACTAGATTGTATCTTTTAGTTGATTTTAGGTTAATTTTGTTTTCTATAGTTTTCTATGGGTTTTCTTAGTGAGGCTAGGGATGGTCATGTAGGCAAATCTCCATCACCGTGCATCACCATGGTTCGCATTAATGGGGATGTCTGGGAAAAGGCTATCCTATTCCATCCACTGGTCATAAATTGGGGGGATACCCCATTCATATTTCATGAATATCAAATCAGATCCACATTAATACAGGATATCTATGTTGGTGTTCCCCTGCGTGATAGACATATTGGTAACCCCATCTGTTGTCCCACAATAAACCATCCTCAACCGGAAATGGGTTGTATATATATATATATATATATGGGTTATCGAAGGAAGTTTAGAAGTGAAACTTCCGACAATATGGACAGTTGAAAAGCAGAGGTGAGAAAAGTCAGAAGTGAGAAGATCAGAGATGAGAAA
>BGPT01001305.1:33524-61712 GCA_003297045.1 Symbiodinium sp. clade C Y103
GTACGACAAAGTTCCATGCTAGGATTCTAAGGGGAAAGGGTGTGCAGAAGAAGAAGTTGAACATGTTCACTGTTGGAAGCTCAATAAGCGCAACTTTTGACCTACCAGTGTATCTTTGATTTGTCTATTTTGGGTTAATGGGAAACATGTTGAAATTTTCGAGGATTAAGAACTACTGGTGCATCGAAGCGCTGCTGGTGATGGAAGAATTTCACTTCGGATATCCTTCCAAACCCGAGATCGGAATCATCATGGAACCTTTCAACTCTCACTACAAGGCTTTCACATGGTCCCAATTTTGAGAAATGTCAAACATCATTTGCACAACATTGCAAAGCTATCTAGTTCCATGATAACCAGAGTCCCATCACTATCCCCTCCAGGGCCTTGCTATCAGGGCCAATGAGGAGTATGCACCTTGGATCGATTCTATCTTGGGCGACACATGTGCAAACAGCACGGAAACATTTGGAAACCAACCATCATCAGCTATCAAGACCTGTTTGGTTTCTGTGTTTCTGTTTTGATCAAAGGATCATTCCACAATGATGTCCAAGACCGTCAAAAAGGTGCAGAAGATGTGTTCTGGTGTTCGGAGGACATGTTACTCTTCTGTTGAGATCTGTTCAGAATGTCAATGGAACAACAATCTTGAAAGTGCTTTTTGGGACTTTACCATATCTAACCTCTTTTGCAGGATGTGGCAGAATAGCCCTGACTCTTCAAGATCTCCCTGCGTTCAAATAGTATCTTCTTCCCATTCTTCCCAATCGTCCTGTTGTTCCCAGGTCTGCTCTTTCCATTTCGAATCCTTCCATGCATAGGTCGCGGCCTTTGGTTCCGTTCTGTGGCGTGTCCCTTCTGTCCACGGACGCCAACAAAGAATGCACTCTACTGCAGTCTTTTTGTTTAGCCTTCCGCATGGGCAACGCCACGGCCAGGTTTCTGCCGTGTTCTCTTCTGTCCGATTCATTGCTGAGTTGATACGTTTGATCAACTGTTGGTCTTTGCTGTGGTGCTTGCTTAGCACCCTTCGAATCTTCACAAGTGCCTGTCTGGTCAGTGTAATCCACCCCTTGCGGAAGAAGAACCAACGCTGTCGAGCACTTGCTCTTTCCCGCCTTGCTTGGCGGCGGTATGTATTGATATTTGGCGTAATCCTGAATAAGAGTGAATGTTACAATCAAAGCCAGGAATAAATGTAAAAAGCTGCACATAAAACTGGTTCCTATTGCAATGTAGAACTCGTCCAAAGCAAAGTATCCAGGTTAAATGTCACCAGATGATGTGCTCACCCGCAGAAGCAAAGAATAATGGTGTAGATTGAGGAAATATACCTGTGGAGACAAACCAGCAGACACGTCAATACCAGTAAACTGTCAAGCACAGAAAAATCCGTTCCACCAAAATCGAAGACCCAAATACCAAAGGCTGAATAAACAGCAGCTGAGGTATATCAAAATTGAAATTGCAATGTAGAAGCCAATGGCCGATTCAACAGCAGCAGAGGCCAAAAATCAAATCAAAATTGCGATGGCCGGTAAATCCTCGATCGGCAACCAAATGCAGTCAGGCACACCCAAAATAGTGTGCCCGTGGGTCAATATGTAGAAAGTTCCCACTCAGGCTATGGCACCAAACGCAAACAGGAAATCGAAAAATCGAGGGGCGGTTTGGGCCAAGGCCTTTATAATTCAGAAATGTCAAGAACAAATCCAATCAAGACAAACTCGCATCATCAAACAAAGATGATGTTAAGAGAAAGAAATGACAAGGAAACAAAATTCCAAGAGCTGACGCAGCCGACGGCCAGCACAGTAGGCGGCCAGGCCGCGTCCCTATAGGCCAAGAACTGGTTGAGCCAGCAATCTGGGTTCGAGACAGGAAAAGAGTTGATCCAAGCACAGATCCGCATCAACTGACCCTCAAAAGATCAAACTGCGCACCTCGGAGTTGTTGATGAGCACACACCAGTCAGGATATGGCATTCGGCTCACCGAGGACAACTTGAAACGGTGTGAATCTAGAAAAGGATCAAGGATCAATTGCAAAACCCTTCAAAGGCATCGAGATCTCGCAAAATTCGAGAGGTGCAGAGATTTGTCAACAACCTTGAGAAGGAACAGCGTACCCGTACATGGAGCCAATGCCCAGTCATGTGCATCCAAAGCTGATGTTGACCGAGTGTTCCAAGGTTGCTGCCATACTTGTAGAGCCTTTTTTGCGTGATCCAGTTTCATGGTTTTGCGCAGGCGTAACCTCGAATGAACCATGTTGCCCATGACGTGTGACTATCTGGGGCCCATGGCTTCCGTCATGGGTTCAATGTTGTGAAAATTTTAAAAGAATCCCTGACCTGTAGTAGAGGTCGCCCAGCGCTCTCGTACGGAATTGACCCGAGGAAAATGTCTGACTTGATTACCCCGTGCCATGTTCCTTGTCGAGGCCCAATAAAGGCTTGTAGCACGAAGTAGAGGTAGGTGCAAGTCACAATATGCCAGAATGCCAGAACTGTGGACCACCACCACCTGAGGCGAGGTCTTAACATGTTGGAAAAGATTAGCGTGGCCCAGCAAAGCTTCTGCAAGTTTCACACATAACACGCACGACTGTGCTCTTTCCGCAGTCCTTTCTCTGAATACTCAAAAGTGGCTGCCGCTTTTCAAGTATCAAGGGACACGCATCATTTGCAACTTGCGGATGTATACCTGCGTTCTCAAAGGTGTAAACAAGGAATATCAACTGTCCAGTGGTCTCAGGCACTACACGACGATGGCATGTGTCCGGGACGTTTTCTACTGTCACAATCCAAAAAGAAGGCGGCCCTTTAGCGGCCCCTTCAAGCAATGGGTCGAATGGATGGAATGGTCTTCTATGCATGGTCTGGAGCACTTCCTACTTTACACCTTTGAAGGCACTGACTTGGCTGCAGCGGATCTCATGAAACCTTATCTTGATGCTGGCGTCGCAAGCAGGGTTCATTTCCAATTTTTTCACCCTCATAGGGTGACTCGCCAAGGGCACTTCATGAATGATTGCGTATACCGCGCAAAGAATCATGCAAAATGGCTCGCAGTGAGCATGGATGTGGATGAGTACGTGGTGTTCCCGGGTCAAGCGAAATATTTCAATTGGGAGCACATCCTGAAAGAGCAAGGAAGAGTGCACACTGTGTAAAGATCGTTCCATTTGCAAAGGAAGAGTATACATTCATTGGCAAGATGGTTCCATTTCCGTTTGGTGAGTCACAGCTGTGTTCTCACTATTTTACATGTAGACTTGCAGTAAGAAAATTATATTTGGATGGTTGTTTCTTTGCTTTACTTTGTTTTGGGCCTGTTCTTGTCCTGATTAGTTTCCTTGAAGGAGTTTTGGAGGACAAGGTTGCCAGTCTTCAAATTCCAAGAGTTCGTTTCGCACGAGCGCGTCCCGGATTCTTTGAAATTTCATCCGATCACCGGGTGTCAGCTATTGATTTTGAGTGGCCGAAACTCGTCATAAAGGTTGACAATGTCTATCGAACTTCGCTTCACATGCTTAAAGAGTTTAAAGCCGGCACTGCAGAGATCAAAGTGGATCCCAAACTGGCAATCCTCCAACACTATAGACTTCCAGGTCTGGAAGCGGCCTATGAATCTTTTGATTTCAATGATCCTTTGGCCAATGTGACAGATGAGACTTTGTTGAAGGACACGCCTTTGTTGGAAGCAGCCCTTGCGAAACGTTTCAAACTGACAGATGTGAAGAAGTTTTTGACGAAGTTGGCGCAGAGGCGCCCGCCAGACTCAGACGAAGCAGCTGCCAATCACCAAATGCCAGGTCTCCAGCTATTTAAAAATGCTCCTGATGCAACATGACAGCTCCTTAAACGACTATTAGAATTCGCTCCAGGTGCAGTCATTGCATTTCAGAATGACGGAGAAACCAATGGAGTAGCAATGCCTTAGCTGTCAAAGCAAACTGACTTGCACCGTGAGACATCTGTATCTGACAGAGGGTGTGCTTCTGCCAGAGCTTGGATCCCTCGAAAAAAAGTAATGCGATGCGACTTTTTCAGACCACCACATAGCAACGTATCATGTGGACTTCTGAATTCATTTTCTTTCTCCGCCAGAAATAGAAATAATTGAAAGCCGCTTTGTGAGCGCGTTTCAATCTGTCGGATGAGAATTTTTTGATGTAGTTGGCGCAGAGGCATGGCATTGGGCTCCGGTTTGTTTAGCCCCCCGGAACGTTCATCGCCTTAGCGGGCTATTGACGTGCACCCGCGGGCTGCTGCGCGCAGCGGCCTTTCCTACGTCAGTCCTGAGCAGGCTGACCTTGATCTACATGACGGACATCTTTCGGCTGTGCCGTTCTTTGTCCTTGTCTTCGACATCGCGAAGTGACAGTCAGGGCAAAACCAGTGAGTGCCAATCGCAGTAAATGGAGCAGGCCAAGATCCGAGCCAGTCAGAAAATGGGAGCTCACCCCAATGTGCACCTGGAACAAGAAGTGGAAAATCACACCCTTGATACACCAGAATACACACCACGTGTCGGTGTTTGTGGCCACCGCAGAACCAAAGATTGCAAATATCGGCGAATGCAATCAAGACAGGGTTTTGATACTGGCTGACCCCAAACCGGAAACTCAGAAATGAAGGCTGTAGGCGCAGCCCGCGGGAAAAGAGGCACGCGTTCCCGCTTAGGCTATGTTTTATGTTTAACTGAAGTTGTTTTATGTTTATTTTGGGACAAGTTATATTATAATCATAGTTAAGTAAGGTTGTGGCTCGAGCCGCCCCCCGTCGCTCTAGGGTCGGCCGTAGCCATTGACCTAAGCGGAACCTGGGTGAGAGTTCCGCGGGCCGATCGTCGCTTTCCGGCCTTTCACCGCAGATTTGGGTTAGGGGTGAACCTTTAAAACCCCGTCATTGGCACTGGTCTCTGCATAGGCCTTGTGCTGCATTGGTGCCACTGCTGCCCATTGACGTTGTTGGGCCTCTGGTTTTCTTTGACAATTTTGATTTTTGATAATTTTGTGGATATTTATTGTCAGCATTGACACTGAATTGGACTTTCCCTGGTGTGCTTTGCTACATTTTTGCTTCAATTTTTGATTCTCAGATTTTGGTACACTGAACTGGTTTTACCCTGGTGTGCAATTTTTGCTTGTGGATTTCCGAATTTTATTGGTTCTGCGGTGGCCTTTATTATTCACCGGATTTCCATTCAACATTGTTCTACATTGATTGACATTTGCACTTAATTGGCGGGGCCCTGGTGTTATTTGTCAAGTCGTATGTGTTCATTCCTATTGGTGCTGCTGTTATTGGTGGTGACCTTTGACTTTTTTCAAAATTTTGCGACCAGTGATTTCCAACACTGTTCGGCGCAGAGCTCGCAAACAAAGAGCTTCAGCGCGCAGGAGGTGGTATTTGCATTCGAAAGGGCTGATCCAACTATCCTCAATTGGCTTGATTCGTCTCAAAGCTATCCTCTCCAAGCATCATTCACAGGACAGAAGTTTTCTGTCTCGCATCAATACCGAAATCAAAGAAGCAATGAGTGCTTCCGACAGTTATCCGTGGGGGTCTATCTGCGGAAGGATCAATCGCAAGACAGCCGAGGTCTGCGCAATTTGTCATCGATACTGGACCTGTGGTACGAGACACAATGTGCAGCCCAAGAAATCTCAGAACTATCAGTGGAGCGAAGACAAGCACCAGCAATGGGACTCGACATGGGACGAATGGGAGAGCCAGAGTGTCGCAAAGAGACAGGCAACGCCATCACCCGGACAGAGGCAACCGAGTGCAGGTCCGTCTCCAAGATCCAAAACAACAGGCCCAAAGGGCAAAAACAAAACAAAGGGCAAAGGGAAGGCAGACAAGACATCGAAAGCCAATGCTTCTGGAAAAGGTGGATCGTTTTCTATGCCGCCGTGGCCAACATGGGATTTGACGGAGGCAGGGATTTCGCCCTTCCAGTCATCCACTCCTTCAATGCCAGTTGCAGCGGAAGCAGCAAGCTCATCGGCAACACTGCAGGAGATGGCAGTGCAGCTGCGTATTGCTTATCAGGACCCAGACTCTCGGCCTCAAGATGTGCAAGAGCTGCTGGACAGGGCGGACAAGGAAGCGGGCAAAACCAACTTCAAATCGATCCATGCAGCTACAAGGAGTCTCGACAAGGCGCAGGAGACCTTACAGAACTCCATAGCTGCGAAGAAGAAGCACCGACTGCTGTGGACAAAGCACGTTGGAGAGGGGATCAAAGTGTGGGAAGCCCAGCTCGAGGGATACAGAGTTCATCAGGCAAACCTGGCCGAGCAGGCAGCCAGGGCCCGTGCAGAAATTGCGCAAGCCAGAAGGATCATACAGGAGCTCAGCGACAATGCAGTGAAAGGCGGAAACTCAGCAATTCCGCAACCCATCAAGGAAGAGGTGGAGGAATTCATTGTGGATGTCTTCGACGATCCCGAGGAGCAACAGCTCCGTGCAGCCCTGCAAGGAGTCCTCAATGCATGTGCTGGCTCTCTTGGTATAGCCTCGGAAGCCTCGCAAGCCAAGGGCATACAAGAGATTTCAGACGACGACAAGGACAAGGCGCCTCATCAAAAACGACAGAGGTCAGCAGATCCTCCATTGAAGGGTGGTGCAGACTCGAAACAGTGAGATGTGGCCGTGCTGTGATAGTTCGATCGAATATCAAGCATGAGGCCTTTCCATTTCCATTTCCAGGTTGTCATTCCATTGCTGATCAAAAGGACTACGTCAGCCCTCTCGATGCTGTTTGGAACGCCTGGATTTTGAGAGGAGAAGTTTTACAATGTGAGTGTGACCAAGACGTTTTGCGAACCTCATTTGAGCAAAAGCATTTTTCATGTGGTGAAAAGTTTACCTCCGGCATTTCTCAAAAACCGCGGAAGTAGCACACCAGTGTGAGTTTCGACGATTATATTGAATTGCGGATTGGTCATTCTGACACCCTTGAAATGGCTTTGTTTTCCATAGCTCATGAAGATTTGCATAACTGGTCAGAAAAGCCTTGGTGTTGTCCTCCCATTCAATTGCCCAAAAGATATTCCTGACGCAAGCTTGACACATCGAGATATCCTTACTGTGACTGCAGTGACCACTCTTCCGAAGAGTCCAGTGTTCATTCTGTTGAGTCGTCCTTCTTGCAGACTCATGCATACAATATGTCATTTGATTTGGATTACTCAGTGCAGCCTGTTGCCAAACCAGTGAATCCTGACATCCAACAACCCGATTTGATTGACGCTTCTCAACCAGTGAACGAAACTTTGTCTTCTAGTGACCAGGCCTCTCTGGAATATTCTGACTGGCCGGCATGGGTAGTCAAGCTTCGATGGTTGATTGGTGAAGATGTTATTGCCAATGATGAACCAGACCCAGAGCCGACTCGGGTCATGACGTGGTATGTCGATCACGAAGCTGGTGAATGGTGTACTCAGCCTAGGATCGTTCACCTCGGACAAGACCCTTCGTTCTGGAATGAGGAGATTCAGTTTCCATGGTTGCCGCAGATTCCTTACAGAGAACGAGTTTTCATTGATGTGGTCTCCCCCGACGATCATAAATATCCATTTGAGACTCACGTTGCAGATGTGATATTGACTACCAGGCCTGTCATGTTCTCTGTTTTGGTTTCTACACAAATTCAACACCAAGCCATTGGAGAAGATGATGAACCCTTCGAACAGCTGCTGCGTGCGGCTGGTATGCTTGCACACTCGATTTCAGTTGATGAACTGGTCAACACTGTTCCAGGTTTTGATGTTCTGGTTCAGCGAGGATTCCATTTTCAACTTGAATCGCTGCCTGAGAATGTGAGAATCGTGCATAGTCACAATGGCAAGTGTATCAAGCTCACTGCAAATCAGATCGATTTTCATCGTCAGGATCAGGAAGATGATGTGTCGGTTCTTGCAGACATCACAAACATTCCTCACAAGCATGCTACCGCCCATGATAGTTTTTTCACTCAGAACTGGATGGTGCTCCGCTGTCCCAGAAGGCCGTGTTGAGTTCTCCGGTATCAAAACGCAAGCAGATTCATGATGGAAACCATCCAAATCAAGGTTCTCCTCAGCCTACACGTCCTGTCATTGAAGTTCCATGTCCTGCTCCGTGGAATTGGATTCATTCTCCAAGAGATGGTCGTGTAGATGCCAATCATGCAGACACCGATGAGAACGATCACTCCATTGCTATGCAGGTAACGTCTTTCAAGCACTCTCCGCATACTGATGCGCAGGACATTATGTTACAAGCATTTCATGAAGGTCATGCACAACCTCATGAAGATCAACCCAATGATGATTCTGCTTCAAATCGTCAAGATTCCCAGGGATATTCACCTAGCATTGGGTCCCAAGACCCTCAAGGGGGACACCCAGAAGATGACCCAGATATGCAAGATGTTTTCCTGTTTCGGCTAAATGACCAACCCATTAGAGTGCTTTTGCCGTGGAACGACTATAATGTGATGATGCGGCACATTGCTTGGCACTACTCACAGGAACGAGGAGGAGTTGTTGACGCTTATGAACTGGCAATAACATTGCCTGACTTGCCGGACGGCATTGCTGCAGCGATAGTTCATTTTCTCAATGACGTGCCGGTCGGACAAATGACCAGACATGTCCTTGTCGACATTGAGCTGCACGGTCATAAGATTGAGCCTCATTTCCAATCTGGACCGCTAGTTCGTCGAAGTGTCTATGTTGTTCCAGCCAGGATTTCCAGGCGTGGCCTGCTCGCAAACCTAAACGTTGATCAGTACTGTAGAATGGAAGGGGGTCGATGTCTTGTTTTTCACAACCTAGTCAGGTGGCCGGACTGGGATGAGTCCATGCGAGACTTGCACAATGGGGACTGTTTTAAGGTTTCCATCCCTCCTTCAGAAGCATACGAGTGTTCTACAGATCAATTGCTAGGCTTTGTGCAGAGAGGTTACTCTCATGATGAAATTCTTGAACAGATCAGTGTGTACGGCGTGCATGAAGGCTATTCGCCAAGTTTGCTTGGTTCAGATGAAGTCAGAGCGCTGCGCACTGAGAACATTGAAGACGTTGATGACGTGTTCATGGCACTTCAAAGTTCCGTCATCGCACACAATCAGCAAAGCCATGCGCCAGTTTCAAAGACATTACAATCATGTACACCTCAAGATAGTCTGACAGACGAAATCTTACGGTTTGCTCGCACTGCCAGCAATTTGCCAGAGGACGCCCCTGAATTCCCAAATGAGCAGCTGGACATTAGCTCTCAGTCAGCGTTTGTTCAAGATCTTTGGGAAGGATGGACTGACAATGCTGTATTAGGTCCAGGTGGGGTTGAGCCTTTAGCCAAAGTCCAAACTTGGTTCACAAATCATGCCTCCTTCCATAGATGTATGATGCCTCGTACGGTTGTGTTGTCTCAAGAATACAGTCAATGGGAGAGGCAAATCCTTTCAGTTTGGCCTGACATTGCGAATATGTGGGTGCACACGGAGTTTCATCTGGTGTATCCAAAGCCTGAAGACGCAGAAGAAAGTGTATTTGCTCAAGTCGTCCTCGTCCAAAGACCTGAAGATGCATCGAGATCTTTGGTTATTTCAGTTTATGATTCGAGCAGAGCCATCAAGGAACCATTTTCTTTCTGCCAGGTACTGCCGGATAGGGTAGGCATTGAAGAGGTTTTGGAAACTTCAGGACTGACCGAGACCTGTTCGGAAAGGAATCCTCAGAACGAGTGCTCATTATGGTTCGGTTCCACTCCAATTCGACCCAATCAAAAGGTGCATGTAAGAAGCGGTTATGCTTTTAGACTCAGTGTCAGGAGAGGAATTTTCATTGAATTCTCTCAGTTGACGAGACTTTCAGATGAACAATTGAGGGCGCAGCTCATATCGGCCACACACACAGCAGTTTATCGGCGCCCAGATTGGCCAGCATTCTCAAGTGACGTATATGGGGAGCCTGATCATTCCTTTCGTACTCAATCACCGACGCAAATTGACAATGTCTCAGAAGAGGTTCCTGCTTCGCCAGATCAGATTCATGATTCATTGCCCCCACGGATTGCTCTGCTGCGTATCATCTTTGATGAACAGTCTCGAGTCGATGACCCATGGGAGGGCCCTTTCATTGAGGTATTGGTCTGGTATCTCAATGGCCAAACTGCAGAGACATGCAGAAAGCCTAGGGTTGTCAGGCTAGATAGCTTGCAGTTCTCTTGGCGATCGTCATTGATTTTTGCGTGCCTAGATGATGTCCAACGAGCACAGCCTATCGACATCCACCTGGTACGACCCAGTCCACCAAGAGCAGAGGGTCACACGCATGCAGCCCATGTCATTGTCACACAACAGATTCCATCTGACTTGCGTGCTGTAGTTATTTCCACCAACATGATGTCGCCTGGGGTTGTGAACAAGCAATTTGCATTTGCAGTGCCGAGAAGAATGTCAGCGACTGATGTTCGTTCTGCCATTTCCTTTGGCTTTGCTCTCACTTCTCCTAGCAGTGTATATCGTGCTGGAACACGCTTTTCAGAGACGTCTCTGTTGGACATTGAGGATGGCGACGGTATAGTGATCGAGGACGCGCATGATTCATCAGCTGGGTCCAGTTCTCACCCCGCCGTTGCTGGTACTGCTGCTCATTCATCAAGTGCATCTGGAACTGATGCTGCACATCATGCTCAGAGTGACACATTAAAGGGATTTCATGGCAACCGGGTTCTGTGGGTCAACCGGGTTCTGTAAAGGTACCTGGTGTTCCTGGTGTTTGTGTTCTCTCTTTTCTTTGACTTTCGGTGACATCTACCCTGCGAGTGGCTTGCTTTGCTCATGGGTGCGCAGTTACCGCGCTCATCATGTCACGGGGATACTGCATCATTGATGATTGTGGTGCACTGTGACAACTTTGTTACTGGCCGAGCAGTGACCATTGTGACTTCAACTATTACCCGCCCGCCCTCCCTACTTGGGCCGACGCGCGCGTGTCTTTGTAGCTGTTTTCTGACGAAAAGGTTTTTGGGTACCGGCTAAAGTTAGGATTCCCTTGCAATGAATCTGGTTTGGCGGCTATGATCAGGGTTGCTGCATATCAACATTAAGTATGTTCAGGGCGGCGCATTCATTTAATTTTTGGATATTAACGTATTTGGACCAATGAAAAAAACCCAGTTGTTGAAGATTGCTTTCAAATCCCGGTCTCCAAAGGAGTTTTCACCGTTTTTTCACCATTTGCCAGCAAGGCATTGTTGAATGCACGGACACATTGGTGTTGTTGGTCAATGTTTGGCTGGGCTATCAAATTGCGCGGCCGACCACCTGGCTGCAATAAGCTCAAACTCATTCCACCTCGCTGCTGCCATGAATACTGTGTTTGCCCAAGTTGACACCTTGCAGTGGGCTCAGAATTTTGAGCAAAACGTATTAATGGTGAAGGACATTTGACATTTTTGTCCCAGGTCAGACTCTGATGAAGAGATGCCACGTCCTGCGCCAGTGAAAGAAGAGATGCCACGTCCTGCACCAGTGAAAAAAATCCTTTTTGAAAGCCAAGGCCATTTCGCCATGTCCTGTCTACTTGATTCCAGTTTGATATTCTGTTAGTAGTCACACATGTGTTGTGGAGGTTGACAAGAACCAAGAGAAACAAGTGGAGGTCAAAAAAAGGATTTCCTTTGTGGCAAAGGATTGGGCCAAGGCCTGAGGCTTCTGTGGCTGTGACACTTTGCGCTGAGTGTGTGCAAATCAACTTCTGTCCTTTGCTTTGCGGAGGGACCGATGCCTCAACATGGTGAAATTTCAGATCAGAAAATTCACCTTGTGGTCACGCGCCTGCCTCGATGCAAACCTCTAAAACTGCGAATGGCCAGGCCCTTGGAATTTGAGTTTGACTTCAAGGCGATTCATTTTTTTCGGCAGCCTGTGGCTGAGGTCAGCCAAAATCGAACTGGAGGCAAGAAGAAAAACGGCGCTTCCATTTGGAACGGCGTCCGTTTTTTTCGGGCATGGAGTTGTGTGCGCCAGGAACTTGGAAAATTATGATCAAAATCAGACCTTGGATAATTTTATTCAAACTTACGGTGCGTTTGAATTAATTTGGAAACCCATGATCAGAATCAGCCCTTGGGTGGTTAACAACGATCCAAATTTTAAAGGTATATTTGACCTTGGATTTTATGATCAAAATCAGACCTTGGATGCTTTTATGCAACAACCAGTCAAGTTGCTAAGGTGTATTTGGGGCGACTGTCCGTTGCACTCAAAGCGAAGTGAGTGAGAGAGGTATCACAGCCTGTTTCTGAGAGTTGGAAGTTTCACAAATGATAGTATATTTTGATTTTGATGTGAAAACACCTTTCATACTTGATGGTTTTGCTAGCCCAGGACCTTTCGAACCAAATCAAGCATTGGGACGTCTACACTCGGGCCATTCACAAACTCGGCAAAAAACCCGGCCAGTTTCTGAACCCGTTGGCAGCGGAGTGGTTCAGTGGTGCAGCAAGCATGTTTCTTTCTCAAAAATTATATGCGAGGCATGGAGCTTTCATGACGCCAGGTCTCCCCAAGCATTGGACAGATCCAAGAACAGGGCAGATTTGTAAGACTGAAGTGGACCAGTTGTTTCCGAAGGCCGGCTTTGCTTCCATGGTGATGTGAGGCTTGGGATTTTTTATTTCGGAAGGCTGCCGGCAATTCTGTGAAGTGCATAAGCCTGTTCACGGGCGTGGGCGGGCTCGAGCTTGGCTTGCGACAGCCTTCCTGGCATGTTGCTGTATTCTTTCAACTTTAATTGCTGGAAATTGGGTGAGGATTATTTGTGATTGATGTATTCAACAAATAGTTCTGGCATTGATGCAGTGTGTGTTCATGTGGAGTGCGCAGGTTTTTCACATCAATGATCAAGGCGATTTAGCAATGAAACAGATAATTTCTGAATTCAGAGTCCCAGTGTTTTTGGAATTAAGCAAATTTTTGGAATTCTTGGTGTTATTTCAATCAGGTGCTTTTGCAATGAAATACGTTTTGAATCTCATTGCTTGTGGCCATTAATGAGTCATATTGTATTCACTGGTATTGCGCAGCACAGCAATTTGTTTCCTGGTGTCACTTGTTAACATCACCGTTGCGGCCTGCTCCTTTCGCGATGGATTCCAGTGGCAAACTGTTCGAACTGTTGGTGTGAACCAATTGAGGCACACAAGAAACTGGTTGCAGTAGTTGCAGCTTCAGATTCCTTTGTTTTTCATTTTTCCAATTATTTTGCTTAGACTCAGAACCCTTTGTCCCATTTTTCTTCATGTCACCAGGGTCCTCCGTGGAACGCCTGTCCTTTGCAACTGGCGAGAACAAGTGTCCCACCCTCAGACTTGCAAACCCCGAGTTCACAAGCCAGCTGAGGCTCAACCAGCCAATCAATGGTGGTACTGTTTTGATGAATCGGTTTCAATGATTTCAATGATCTGATGTGATTGCTACATGGCTCATCCAAGGTGGATTTGGGACAACAAGAAATGGGTCGTTTGCTCTCAGCAGCAGCAGCTTCAGATGGCCATGACCAAGCATGCAAGCAAGCAGCAGGTGAGAGGGCTCCTTTTGATGGATGCCATGATATGCCATGTTTTTTGACTTGAATTGAAATCTTGCATTAAACACCTATATAAATCAGGTTCTGAACCTTGCCCCCAGCAGGTTTTGCATGTCAGAGTTGCGTGCTGTGGCAGGTTCAGGCGGAGGCGCTGCCCAGTAATCATGAAAGTGAGACCGCAGTAGGTGGACAGACCCAGGAACCTCCCACGAAGAGATCGCGCGGCAGCTGAAAATTGTTTTGGCCAGTGTTTGAGAGCTGGATAGCCAACACTTTAGAGCCGGATAGCAAACAGTAAGTCACAAAAATTTGCATTCATCTATCATCACAGTCTAGTACCCATGCTGTGGAAATTTGATTGCTCAAAGCTTTTTCATGCCAGTTGGCTGACTCCGGTGCAGATAGCTGGACCCTCAATTTTTTTCTAATCCTGTGGCCCAATTTAAAGAACGCTGTCCAGCGTGTCCCTTTAGGTTGAGCGTGACCCTTTCTGTGTCCGCGTTTTGAAAGCTCGGATGCAAGACGGACTGTTGCCTCGCTGTGAAATCATCAATGAAGTTTGCACCTACAAGCCCTCTGGTCACGGTCTCGATGCAGAGATCTTGACGGGGTTTTCCCTGTCAGGCCAGGCTCATGTGTTTTTCTGTGTGCGACAAAATGATTCCATTCATTGTTTGTGGCCAGGGCGTGAGCTCTGCAGGGCAGCAGCAAGGATTGGCTGATCGCAGATCCAAGCTAGTGAATCAGCCTTTCCGGGTGTTTGATGAGATGCCTTATGGGCCAGACCCCAAGTAATCGTCGGAATGACAATCATGTGATGTGCTGGATTTTTTGTCCATTTCTCCTAGAGAATGTGTATGCTCTGCTATCAAAAAAACCTGAATGCCGAAAGCTTCTGGCTTTCATCATCAAGGCCCAATTCTCAGAGTCATGCGTGTTTCTAACTGGCAAGTAATTCATTCGTAGTAAACCATGGACAGAACCTTGCGACAAATTTGAACCATTAGTCCCATGCAGGAATGCAGAAACAGACGCCTGTCCATGACTTGGACATCGCTGTCTCTCGCAAATTGCGGATTAGGAGCGTTTGCCTCAGCTGGATGGCTTTCATTGATTTTAATTGTCAAGCAGAGTCAAGCAGTGAGGCTGGCCGGAGAAGAGTGTTTCTGCTCTGCGCACGGGACAATTTCCAGATTCCGGACAAGTGTTTGATTCAACTTCGCATTCTTTCTTTCAGCAAGCTACTTATTAGGGTAGAATTTGGTTTCAGCAATTCCCTTGATTTGCGAGAGGACTGTTTGAAGAATGTCGAGGTTGACATCGATGCGCCATGGAATGAGGGCGCACGGCTTGAGGTTGATGATTGGCTGACGTCCAGCCAAAGCAATGAGGATCCTCAACGGTTGTTTTGCATGGGAAATATTGTGGTTCCCCTGCAGGCAAAAATTGGCTTGAGTGTCATCGCCGACATTCAAACCAAGATCCGTGAAGCCTAGAAGTTTCCGGACCCGTGTGCAGTTAAATTGATTATATAATTGATCTTGATTATGCCAGACATGTGGTGTCGAGCATCTTCTTTTGGCCTTCGTCTCAGTGTCTGTCAGCTGCACTTCGGCATGAATGTGTTCAATGGGCATGCGCTTGCCAATTTCAAGTTTCATTTTGTCAGTGCGAAGGTTGTTGGTGGTTGCTGGGGCCATTTTCGGAGGTCCAATTAAATTATTTTCATCACAGGCAGGGTGAAGTATTTCAAAAACTTTCAGGTCAAAGGCGAAGATTCTATGCCGGTGTTGGGACTGCCAACGCCTTGCCCCCAGGCCTCCATTTTCACAATGTGTAAGTTGTGCATTCACATTGCTCTCTGAGGCTTCGACCACTGACTGGCAGCAGTTTGCATTCCTCATGCCAAGCCGCATCCTCAAGGCTTTTTTGTTTCTCAATTGTTTGCAACAGCGCCGCAGTCCAATGGTCTTGCATCCATGCGTCCCAAGGCGGCCTGATCCAGATGATGTGCAGCAGCTTGTTAGCTTGTTGGTGCAGCCGGGACGTTAGAGTGCTCTGACTTTTTGATGCCTTTGGCAGTTGAGGCAGAATAAATTAAGTCGACAGTTGTAGGGTGTATTCTGTTTCTTGCTCGGCTGCGGCCACCCTGTACAGCAGGGTTCCATTCAGCTGATGGTAGACGGCTTTCACCAGCCATTCGCTTCTGAGTGCTTCTGAGTCAATGTCAAAGAAGGTTATCAGGTCCATTCCTTTTGCACCAAGCCTGCTTTGTTTCAGATCGACTATTCGAAGCAGTGTGTGTTACCCTTTAATTAATCCAGATTCAATCAAGAGGAGCCGGCAGCCCAGACAGGCGAAAGTCGGTGTCGATCAAAAGAAATCTGCTTTCCGGAGTCGTTGGGTGGTTGGTTTTTGAATTCTGAATTTAGCCAAGGGCAGACATGCGCAGAAGTGACCAGGCACTTTTTGGCATTGATGATGCGCAGCTGTTTTTCTCTTAGTCTTGCAAGCGCCCCAGATTTTCAGCGCTTGATATCACCGTGTCAAGATGATGGCGGCAACAAAGCAGGTTTTTTTTCAGGTAGGTGCCGTTGAGGTGTGTTTGTCAGGGACAAAAGAAAGGGCCATCCACCCCTTGGATGTTGGCCGAGACGAGATTCGCTTCCTCGTGAGTCAGATGGCGTTGAATGATAGCATCGTTTGCCACTTTAGCGTGCTTTTGCCTTGCCACTTGAAAAGTCTCAACAAGAATGTGATTTTCATGATGCAGAAAGAGGGCCACAAGACCAAGACAGCGAGCCATGGCTAGTTTTTAGGTCGACTTGTTCAAGTCAACGTTGTTTCATAGTGGGTCTGACTACTGACTGATTACGTTGTTGCCACCAAGAATTCTCTTCCAAGACATGGTGGCGTTCTACGATGGAAAGGAGGGTAGCCCGCAGTTTACCCAGCCGAAACGTGGCGCAGAGGATGCCTCAGTTTGCGCAACTGGGTTTGATTCTTTCAGCAACCTCTTCATGTTCGTGGAAGATGCGACCAAGACTTTATGTAGCGAGCCGTCCTGGTGCCTTGAGACATTCAGGACTGGACCTCTCAAATTTGATGCAATGCCCGCATTTCTTTTGGTTGAGGCAGGACTGATGATGATTCTGCAGAGCAGAAGGCGATGAAGGTTTGCGTTTGCCCTGAGAAATTTGCTTTGTTGGCTCACCTCTGTTCGTTTGCCGCAGTTGCTCGACTTGATTTTTGCCAGTATTTTCAAAACTGAAGTCAGTCCTTTGACCCATGCTTTTCCATGTGAACACCAGACTCAGGACACGCCTGATTTTCCTTTTGATGCAGCCACACCCAGGCAGATGATTGACCTTTCTTTGAGTCTTCCGGCCACCCAGCCACAACCTGTCAGTCGCTCAGCTCATCCAATTTGAAGTTAGAAAGATTGAAATCAGTGTCAGGTTTTGTTTTTTTCCCGGAGGCTAAGTCTTCGAGCCAGTGGCGGGTGTGAAGCTTGTGGATATCGGTCAGATTCTTGGAGGTTTTGACTTTTGGATATCGCTCAGATTCTTGGAGGTTTTGACTATTGAATTGTTGTTTGCTGTCAGTCATTTGTTATGTTTGCCAATTTCTGTGGCCCAGGCCCGGCCTATGGACGAATTTTGCCAGTGGCAAGCTGGGCAGCAACAGGGTTCTTGAAAAATGTTTCGCAGCCAAGCATTAACCAATGCTTATTTTTTGCTTTCATATTACAGCTTCCAATGAGAGATGTGACTGCAGCAGCAGTTTCAAGCGAATGTGTGTCAAACGCCCACTTTTCATACTCATATTCAATATCAAGGATAATCACTGTGAGAATCAAACTTACTACTACTGTTATTGTTATAAACTGGTTAAACTACAACTAACTAAATTCGCTCACATAAATATAAGGTTTCTTTGGTTCAATGTGTAATTTATTTATCACATATGATCTATATTGATGAGATCGAAATCTTGGATGATTATTGCGGTTTCCCCTTGTGGCACCCCTTCTTCGTTTTCTTCAGCTTTGGGTTTTGCTTCCTTGTGCGAACTATTTTTTCATCTTAGCGCGGGTCTGGTGTCACAGCAATATTTCGCTTTTGGGTTGCCTTGAGAGTTTGCTTTCTGTAGAAAGCGTGCGCGAAAGAAAAAACACGAACCAGTGACAACCAATATGGGGCAACAAAGGGCTTTACATTTAAACGGCAAATGTGGTTTTGCCGACGGATAGCTGGCCATGTGCTTGCAAAAAGTCTATTGTCACAGCATGCGTTTGCATGCTTTTGGACACACACTTTGCGAGACTTTCCATTACTTGGATTATATTGGGCAAAGTTTGGACGCACTATTAGGCCTACGTTGATTTTTTCAGATCATGGGGACGCGCGCTTTGGTTGGGGTACGGTCTGTGCAAAAAAAATTACATGTGAGAATGAAAATCATATATATAATATAAATATATATATTTATATATATTATATATATGCTTGAAAGAATTCTCATCGTCAAATACCATGCTACTGCCTTTGGCTTTTTCCCACTTGGTCTCTGACTTTTGCACTTACTTTTTTCTTGAGGCTTGCAACAAGTGAGCCTGAGACGCCCTTTTTTTGGATCTCTTTCAAAAGCCCCCCACAACCAACAACACCAATATCATTTTTCCAGGTTTTTGCTGCGTGTTTTCTGGGCTGCGGGGGCCTTTTTTTTGATGAAAATTGCCAAAATTGATTGCCAACTTTCCACAGGACCTGCTAGAAGGGTCTCTAGATGTATGTCAGTTTTGTTCCTTCCCCTTTCTGCAACTCTGGGGCTTCGTCGGACCTGAAGATGTAATTAATTTCGAGCAGAATACCTGATAAGTGGTAAGTCGTCAGTCCAATGACTCCCCAACAAAATGTCACTTCGAACATCCGTGAGCGACATAAAAATGCCATCATATCTGAATGATATCGAATGTCTTGGAGTCTTATTTCAAGTATATGCGCGGAAAATTTCCTGTTTGTAAGGCGCACGAGAACGGACCCCACGAAGTCCCCAAAAAGGTGCCCAATTTCCTCAGTTTTGAACAAAAACCCTGGGACTTCCTAGGGTCAGAGTTTCAGCCCAAACCAAAAGGAAAATTACCAGTCTTGGACATTTTTCCAGATGCAATGTTAGACTATTAACAAGGGTTCTTTTGAAAGGGGTCCACATTAACAACGTTACTTTTGAAAGGGGTCCATGTGTTGTTTCATTTTGAGGACCTCTTCCACTTGTTGACAATATATGTCAGAAAAACATCCAAACATATTTTCAATGATAGTAATATTAGTACCATCTTTTGCCAAGTTTCATATTGGTTTTGAAAAACACGTGTCAAATGCTTGAATGTTAGATTGGGAGCCAGAAAAGAAGGTAAATATTGGCATCAATGCAGCAATGATGGTTTCTCACATGTCCCAAGCTACAAGCGGTCTTAAGATTTTGAAGCAGCCACAATCCTAGACTGACTTTGAAGTATGCATTCTAGTACAGAGACACAATTATCTTGAGGGCGTTTTTCAAGGTAAATAGTGTCAATAAGATATGTCGGAAACATGAACAGTTTTTGTATCAATCTGATAGAAATGTGTGAATGCCAGATAGAATGTCAGTTTGTGGGGACCATTCCAAGTACCAAAATAATAGATCGAACAAAATACAATGATGACTTTGATGATTCCAAACACTATAAATATATTTGAATGATATGACGTCTGATCGTTGCTTTGAAACAAACTATGATCATAGTGAGGGGTTCCTTGAAGCTTGGAAAGTGGGCGTTTCACAGTTTTCCTATTAGCCTTACTTTGTTGTCTCATGTTCTTTCTGCCTGCTGCTGATCACTACTCAATACAGCGAAGCTCAGCGATATTGCGAGAGGCTTGAAGCTTGGAGAGTGGGCGTTTCACAGTTTTTCCTGCTGGCTTTACTTTGTTGTCACATTGTTCTTCCTTCCTGCCGCTGATCACAACTCAATACAGTGAGGCTCAGCGATGTTGCATCCCTGGCTCGACCCTCATGTCCTTGGAGCAGCAGACATGCCAGAAGCCTACTATGCTTTGAACCTGTCATGCGATATGTTTTCTCTGTTCAGTACCAAATCAGGCCCATGGTTTGAAGTCCAGCGTGGGCATGTAGTGAAACCAGGTGCTGCTCATTCATTCAGTTTGAAAACCAATGTTAGTGGAAATATAATATCCATGGTTTGAACTCCAACGTGGTGCTGTTCATTTCTCTTTTGCGGTCAGTGTGAAAGTCGGTGTGCGTCGATACTTGTGGCAGGTTCACGGACTGCACGTTGTGTCCTGGGCTCAATCATTGTCGTGAAGTCGAGGGTGGTTGGCAAAATAAATTCTCATCATCACAGTCAGAGGCGTGATAGGCAATGAAATTTCAACATCGCCTCATCCCACTATCCACGGTCAGGCTCCAGAGAGCATGATGTTCTTGGCACTTACTTGGAATGATACATGAAAGAACCATCAACTGCCTTTCATCATTTAGACAAAGATCTTAGCTAAAAGCCTTGACTTGGCAGACCAGTCAAGCAGTGAGGCCACCAATGTGCTCTTTTGATTTCTATCTTGGGCGACTTACAAGCGTCGAAACCAGAACAAAAGACTTGAACTTGCTGATACTATTATGATTTCATTTTGATTTTCATGCCGGGCGGGACATGGTTCGAATTGTCGTTGCGGGAGTCGGCATTTTGCTGGCCTTGCTCTGTCTGGCGATGTCTTTTGATTCGGTGGATTGGCTTTCTGAGTCTGATGGAGGAGATGATGGTGAAAGCAATTTGGTAGTGGCCCGCCACAACGAAATTCCGAGTTCTTTCGCTGCTGTGACTGAGCTTTCTAGTGATGAAAGGCCCGATGAAGGTGAGCCACCGTCTGCATCTTCAAACCCTCCAGGGGACAGGAAGCGGAAAGGGAGCAGAAAAGAGAAGCGGGAAGCTTCGGCGAACAGAGTCAAGGACAAGCTAGCAGCTGAATCGAGTTTGAAGAGTCTGCTGCTGAAGGCATGCGGAGATCGGTGCAAACGTAGATGCTTGGAAAAGTTCAAAGGCCAACAGAAATTCCAAGAGCTTCTGGAGTTTCGCAAAGAGTGGGTGAACCTGCACAAAACTGACCAGGACGTCCTGCTTTTTGATCACTTGCGGGAGATTCTGGAAGACACAGCTTCTGAAGGAGTTCCGGGCCGATGGAAGATTCTTGACACCCCTGTGTGCTTGAAAGCTTACAAGCGCCTTCATGCTGTTGGAACCTTGGCTTCCAATTATTAACACCTATTTCTTTCTTCCTCCTTGGCCCACCTATTCTTTGAGCAAACGCAAACAAGTAGCATTTTTTGATTCCAGAAGCCGGAGTCAGTTTGCATGCTCTCTCACATTTTTCTTATCTTTGTTTTGTGATCAATGACAGCAACTCGCTGAGGAACCCATAGATTCAACAAGTTGCGCCGTGCAGCTGAGGCTGGACAACGGCAACCACCTGTGGATTTGCGGTATCTCAAGAGTGATGCCACGTGCAAAGATCAATCTGGTGATAGCGTACGAGCACGGGTCATCACTTTTTTGGAGCAAGTTTACAACAGTCAAGCAGAGACCTTGCCAGATACAAGGGACGATGCTGCAGATGAGTCCTTGGGTGTTTTCGTGCGGGACTACACCTTGGAAGAGGACGCAAAAGACCTTGTAGAGGATCCTTATGCTGATGCGTTGGTGTCCCCAGAGCAGAGCCGTGCTGCCACTCCGAAGTTGAGGCGGCTGAGAAAGCTTCTTGTCTGTACTTAATTTTTGCTTTTGATTTTTGAAGCAACTCAGAATCCAGAATCTTCTCTTCTATCTTTCAGCCCGTCTTGCTTTGAATCTCAAAGTTGCTGCTGCAGCAAGCATTGATGACCATGCCTGATTGGCGTTTGAATCTCATGGACACATCCCCTTTGTCAAGGCCTTTTGCTATGCCCAACTCACCATGATCCTGGATCAACCTTATTATGAATCCAGAAATTAGCGGGAGTCATGCAGGGCATTGATGATTACAGTCACGCAGGGCAAAGATCAGTTGAGGCACTGCAGGTCTATCAGGATCAACCCTGACAGACTCGAAGAGGAAGAGCGCTATCTTCCGCCGGGGACGATGAGGGATGTGTGGGAGCAGATGAACGCCACTGACCCGGATCAGAGCGTCAGCTTTGCGCAGTTTTGGAGGGTGTGGAAAGCTGAATATTCTCACATGAAATTCCGTGCTACATCTTCCCATGCACTCTGCAGCATTTGTTTGAGACACAAGCTCCTCATCCGCGAGATGTCGCACCACCTGAAGGCTCGCAACGCCCAGCGTTCTCTCTTCAATCTACATTTGCAACGGCAGTATGCCGATCGCTGCGAATACTGGAGATTGAGATCTGGGTCGAGGCTGCGTTCAGTGGAGGTCTGCATGATTGTGGATTCGATGGACCAAGCCAAATTTGCCTATCCGAGGTCCGACGTGTTTCGGTCCAAAGATTTGGCAACGTTGCAGAGGCCGCGTGCCCACATCACTGGCATCATTTGCCATGGGCACTTCGTGCTGTTCAGTGTATCCTCCCAGGATTTTCCCAAAGACAGCACTACGATGATCGAGCTCATCGCACATGCATTGACCCTGTTGCAAAAGCGAGGGGTGAACCTGCGCACAGCTCCGTGACTGTGCAATGCGACAATACTCCTCGCGAGCTCAAAAACAATCCGGTGTTCAAGTTCTTAGCAACCCTTGTCTGCAACAACGTCGTGGCCCAAAGTTCTTTGTCGTCCCTACGTACATGGCATTCCCATGAGGACATTGACCAATGCTTTGGACAACTTGCAAAGTATTTGGCCACCAAAGTGAGGACCGCTGACACACCGGCCGACTTCAAAGCTGCGATCGAGCATTGGATGTCCAACTCACTGCAACGGCCACAGGAGCCTGACAGGCATTGTGTCTACTTGGACCAAAACCCGGAACTGGTTGCTTGCCAGCTTCCATTATTGGCTTGGATTGGTGCCATTGGAAAAATATAATTCATCACATTGTGCCATTTTTATTGGAGTTCAATGGCCTCTAGCTCATTGAGAATGATCAGCTCTGAAGGGTGAAGTCAGTTCCGGAAAGTAGAGAAGCTAGCGTCAAACCAGCATTGCATTGGTACTTTCCAACCACACATTAGAGATACATGGGAAGTTCTGAATCTTTGAAGATGTCATTACATTGAAAATTTGTGAGTTCTGGAAAGAGCTTTGATTTGATTTCCAGAATGGTCAGTTCTGGACATAACCGGTGACGCTAGCACCAAACCAGCATTGCAGTGTGGTACACTCCTGCCACACACTGGAGATTATTCATGGTTGTTGGCAACTTTCAGTTCATCATTGACACTGATCAGTGCTGGAATTATTTTTTGCTTCACATTGCGGCATTCTCCTGCCAAGCATTGTATTGCAACGATGGCCGTTGTAACATTTTGACATTGGTGTGATTTGCTCACGGGGTGATATTGCTGGCATGTAGGCATTCACCTTGTGTTGGGGAAATCGAATGTTACCTTCTTCTTGATCCAAGGAAAGGATTTCTCACACCAGCTATCCCTGTTTTTTTGACGGGCATCAAAGGGCCCGGGGCTCCACACGTCTTCCAGTTCATTCAGCGCCGAGCTTTAGGTGGGCCCCAGGGGTGTTGTGTTGTTCTTACCCTTGAAAGTCAGTGTGAATTGACCTGGTTTGAAAGCAGGAACGGTTTTGAAAGTAGGCGCGGTTTAGAATTGGAGAGCGCAACCCTGTCAGGTGCGGATTTCGAGGTTCAAGACACCTACTGGCATCTGGATGCACATCCGCGGGATGTTGTTCTGAGGACTTGACTCACAAGTTGAAAGGGTGTGGAATTTTTTTACGCATGGTGTTTCCCCATGCAACCACAGTGCATTTCTGGTATCGTGCCTTCAGTAGCCTCAGGTTTGATACGCGTGATTGTGAATTAAATCAATTCAATGTTTAAGAGTAATGATGACCGTCGTTCTCAATTCAAACAAAGTATGATTTTTGCGCCAGGACGAAGCTATGGATGGCAGACAAAGCGTTTCAGACATGCGACCTGTATCTCCCTCACCAAGTTGCAGAAGTGCGCCTCCCACTTGGTCTTCCAGCAGGCCTCCGTGGACCACAGTCTGTCTATGTTTCTCTTTTTAGGAAATTTGGTGTTTTGTTGGTTGTTTTTCTCTTAGTTGATCTGATACCATGAAAACAAAGAACAACCTGTGTATAATGGCAATGTGTTTCATCATTTTAGCTTGTCAAAGAAGTTCATTTCCGGCCACAAGCATTGAGGTTTTCAACTCTGAATCAATGTTCTTCAGGGTTTCGAATCAATTTGTCGGTATTTTTGATCCGTGGCAGGGATTGCCGAGCGAAACCCTTTGGCCGAGACATACAAGCAACACCTTCTGAATTTTTGCCCTGTGATACGTCAATACAAGTTGTTCCGTGCAGCGGACCATTTGGAACGATGGGCATTGGGTACGCTGGAGAGGCAACCGTTGCTGGATGTTTCTGCGTGCTCTGGCAAAATCTCCCCCATGGCATTTTTTTTGCCATTGCCAATTCATTTTTTGTTAGTCGTATGTTCATGTCATGGCTCTCCTGCAGACTTGGCCAATTACTTTAGAAACCAGTTTCAGACATGTTGTTTGCTTCGGATTCGGACGCAATTCCCCAGTGTCGGAATATTCTGAGGTGTGCAGCTTTGAAAGGAAGTGGAGACGTTGGACATTGTGCGCTCGCCCCTTGCAGTTTCGAACCACAACCAAATCAACTTCAGTTCCCTGGTTGGTCCAATAGTTGTCGGTTGGTGTCGGACAGCATTTTACTGGTTTGATGTAATGTTATGATCCGAGTTGAACAAGATGTCTTGGGAATGTACTCATAGTTTCTGTTTTGTTGACTTTCATGCAAGGCAATTCCTTTCTTCTTTTGCCAATTCCAACAAACACAGTTTATCTTTGACAAGCCGTTTGTTTCCGTGTTGCAGGTTGGTGCGTGGGCCTAGCACTGCGGAGGATGCCAACAAGTATGTGCAGTCTGCCAAGCGGCGGATCACCATCAACGCTGCTGCATCGGCTTGGTCCCAGGGTGTGCCGTGGAGTGAGGCGTTGGCCATCGCTGAACGGGCAATTTCAAAGGCAACTCCAAAGTCACGGGCCGTTCCGAAAAGAAAATCAAAGGCCAAAGCGGCCCCAAAAGCGAGAGCTCAGTGGGGCAGATGACATGTTGTTGATGGATTGCATGCCATTGGCACGATGATTTCAAAGAGCCATGGCCATGTTCATTTCAAATTCTGTGGACGAAGTATTCCAATGGATCTTGTCAAACAGTAAGGAAAATTCCACAGCCCAATCATTTGACATCGCAATTTCAGTGAAGTGAATTCAGAGGACCATCTCTCAGAAGAATTGCTACTTTCCAGATTCAACTGCCACACAGAGCAACTTCATATTGAGCACCGGGTGTGAGCTCATGGGCAGGTGATTCTAGTGCTGTAGCCCGTAGCCATGTCAAAACAATATTTCGAAACCTTTTTCGGACCCGTTCAAGAGTTTCAAGTCACACAATTCATTCTGAAACAAATTAAAGGCTATTTAAGCGGCTATAGTGTTTTGAAAAATAAAAGCAGTCAATGATGTTCAGAAGCTTCCCCTTCGAGCAACGGTACTTGATCCAACTGCCCATTCGAGCTCCTCCTTCGAGCTGCGGGAGGTCTTTCCCACGGACATTGAAGTGGTATTGTGCTACCGCCCATTGCGGCAAATTTTGGAAGCTGTTGCGATCATTTGTTGATAGGGGATGTCTTTTTCAAGGAATGGTGGTTTTACCTGGGGGCATTCGTTGACTAAAGTGATAGAACAAATCCATCACTTATGGGGTTGAACTTGTGGAACTATGAGGCTTGATATTTTAAGATTTTTCCATGTAAGTGGTGAGCCATGATGATGGGAAGTGATGGAACGCATAAATTCATCACTTGTGCCAATGTTTTGGGGAGCGGTCACTGGTGATGAATCCGGGGGGTTATTCATCACTTTTCCCATGTCTTTTCCACACTTGAACGTTCCAAAATTTGACAATTTCAAAAATGGTGTGTTCCAAATACCAAGAAGTGATGGATCAGGGGGTGTTTTCATCACTACTAACCCTTTGGGCAACCCCCCCACTGGGTGACAAATAAGCACCGGCCATGACATTGAGAAGTGACGAAAAAAGTAAGGATTCATCACTTCTGATTCTCCTTACCATGGTTTCTTGACATTGAGAAGTGACGAATTTTTACGTGACATTGAGAAGTGACGAAAAAAGTACTGATTCATCACTTCTCCTTCCCCCGGTTTCTTGACATCGAGAAGTGACGAATTTTCATATGACATTGAGAAGTGACGAAAAAAGTAATGATTCATCACTTCTCCTTCCCCCGGTTTCTTGACATCCAGAAGTGACGAATTTTCATATGACATTGAGAAGTGACGAAAAAAGTAAGGATTCATCACTTCTCCTTCTCCCGGTTTCTTGACATCGAGAAGTGACGTATTTTCATATGCCAGTGAGAAGTGACGAAAAAAGTAAGGATTCGGCACTTCTCACCCAGGTTTCCTTTTGACTATGAGAAGTGATGAATTTTTTATTCCAGTGAGAAGTGATGAATCTAGTAAGGATTCGTCACTTCTCACCTAGTAAGGATTCGTCACTTCTCACCCAGGTTTCCTTTTGACAATGAGAAGGGATGAATTTTTTATTCCAGTGAGAAGTGATGAATCTAGTAAGGATTCGTCACTTCTCACCCAGGTTTCCTTTCGACAATGAGAAGTGATGAATTTTTTATTCCAGTGAGAAGTGATGAATTCAGCAAGGATTCGTCACTTCTCACCTGGGTTTCCTTTTGACAATGAGAAGTGATGAATTATTTTGGCTGATGTGAAGTGAAAAAACACATGATGAGTTTAGGGTTTAGGGTTCGAAAAAAGCCCCTTAATGAGTTTAGGGTTTAGGGTTCGAAAAAAACACATTATGAGTTTAGGGTTTAGGGTTCGAAAAAAACCCCTTAATGAGTTTAGGGTTTAGGGTTCGAAAAAAAAACCCGTAATGAGTTTAGGGTTTAGGGTTCGAAAAAAACACATGATGACTTTAGGGTTTAGGGTTCGAAAAAAAAAACACATGATGAGTTTAGGGTTCAGGGTTCGAAAAAAGCCCCTTAATGAGTTTAGGGTTTAGGGTTCGAAAAAAACACATAATGAGTTTAGGGTTTAGGGTTCGAAAAAAATCCCTTAATGAGTTTAGGGTTTAGGATTCGAAAAAAAAACACATGATGACTTTAGGGTTTAGGGTTTGGAAAAAACACATAATGAGTTTAGGGTTTAGGGTTCGAAAAATACACATAATGAGTTTAGGGTTTAGGGGTCGAAAAAAACACATGATGAGTTTAGGGTTTAGGGTTCGAAAAAAAAAAACACATAATGAGTTTAGGGTTTAGGGTTCGAAAAATACACATAATGAGTTTAGGGTTTAGGGGTCAAAAAAAAGACATAATGAGTTTAGGGTTTAGGGTTCGAAAAATACACATAATGACCTGGGGGGCCATTTGATCGCAGAAAAAGTGGACGAAGGCCGTTTGCCCAAATGGCCGCGGAAAAAGGAAATGGCCGTGAAAACGGGGTATGGCCGTGAAAACGGCATTTGGCCGTGAAAATGCGTGCATTTGGCCGTGGAAAAGCGTTGAATGCCCGTGGAAAAACGTGAAAAACGTGAAATTGGAGATGGCGGCCCGTATGGCCGTGGAAACGGCCAATGGCCGTGAAAATATTTTTTCGTGGACGAGAGCGGTTTGTGCACATTTTTTGTGATCGAATGGCCCCCCAGGGAGTNCGTGAAAATATTTTTTCGTGGACGAGAGCGGTTTGTGCACATTTTTTGTGATCGAATGGCCCCCCAGGGAGTTTAGGGTTTAGGGTTCGAAAAAAAAAAACATGATGAGTTTAGGGTTTAGGGTTCAGAAAACCCTAAACCCTAAACCCTCAAGCAGTGGAAAAACGTGAAAAACGTGAAATTGGAGATGGCGGCTCGTATGGCCGTGGAAACGGCCAATGGCCGTGAAAATATTTTTTCGTGGACGAGAGCGGTTTGTGCACATTTTTTGTGATCGAATGGCCCCCCAGGGAGTNCGTGAAAATATTTTTTCGTGGACGAGAGCGGTTTGTGCACATTTTTTGTGATCGAATGGCCCCCCAGGGAGTTTAGGGTTTAGGGTTCGAAAAAAAAAACTTGATGAGTTTAGGGTTTAGGGTTCAGAAAACCCTAAACCCTAAACCCTAAACCCTCAAGCAGCGTGATAAACAGAAATTATATCTTTGCTCATGGAGATATTGCTGCAGCCGTTCAAAAGCTTTGTACAAGTTTTTCCCAAAAGCATCTTCGATGCTTGGGTTCTCGTTTAGTCATTAAACCGCGTGGGGAGCGAGCTGATTTGAACGGTGGTGTGCGGACGGTGTGGC
>BGPT01001305.1:65492-170474 GCA_003297045.1 Symbiodinium sp. clade C Y103
AACCTCCAGCAGCTCGTGTCTTTCTGACTTTCGTTCAGGTACCAACCCTGTAGCAAATTTCTTGCGGGGAGAAAAAACTTCAAATTGTGCAAATATTTTAATTTTGACGTTTGACCTGCGTCAGACCTCATTCATTTTCATCTTTTAATCTTTTCATTTTTTCATTTTTTCATCTTCTCATTTTCTCATCTTCTCATCTTCATCACCGTATTCATCATATTCATCATATTCATCATATTCATCATCATCATCATCATCATCATCATCATCATCATCATCATCATCATCATCATTTTCATCATCATCATCATCATCATCATCATCATCATCATTTTCATCATCATCATCATCATCATCATCATCATCATCATGATAATCATCATATTTTTATCACCATCCCTTATCAATATATTTTCGGGTATTTTAGGAAGAGCAGAGGAGGGATGAAGGATTCTGGCCACATTGTCGTCTACTTTCATAGAGAGTTGGGCCACCGGCGTAGAGACTCTGTCCGCACGTGAAAAAATGCCGCAAAGCTTGTAAACGCGAGTTCATGATCTCCCATGTTCAAAAATTGGTCAACCAATCATTATAATCCGACTTGCTTGCTGTCGTTTTGCTTTTGGGTTCTCAGGCCCCCCCTTGTTTNGTTCATGATCTCCCATGTTCAAAAATTGGTCAACCAATCATTATAATCCGACTTGCTTGCTGTCGTTTTGCTTTTGGGTTCTCAGGCCCCCCCTTGTTTAGATGTTAAACAGCTTGGGTGGATGCGCCCGCTGAGTGATTTCCCCCGGCATGAAAATCCATGGTGTATACCGGTACACTTTCCCTGACTGGGAATTGTCCATGCTTAATCGGAAAGAAATCTGCACATACAGTACCCTTTGGTAAACTAATATAGCTATGGAAAATTACCACTTTCAATAGGTAAATTAACGAACTAAATGGCAATTGTCAGTAGCAAACTGTTGAATTACCAGACAGACAGTAGTTCACCCTGAAAATTGTCATGTCAACTTGAAAGAAGCTACACCCCAAAGTCATGGAATCGAAGTGACCGGAAGCCATGGATCCCCACAGGCGTATCATGCTGGTCACAGCGAATTTCTATAATTGATATTCTATATGTAATGTCTACAACACGTTATATATCTAATGTATATGATATATTCTATCTACTTCTTTACTATTGTACAGTAGTGTTAGTATCTTCCATATGTATCACATATGTATATGCAAAATATGCTGCAGATGTGTATAACATCCTCCACCGGGATGGGCATCCGTGCGTGGCATAGGCAGCCTGGATTTTCGGCATCATCTCAATATGGGGTGACCTGTTTGGCCTCCCTTGTGGCGATTAAATTCACCTATGGTTTTCGTTGGAGCCTGTGCCATAGGAGGCAAATCATCATGTGGTCCATTTAGTCATTGTTCATCTTGAAAAAGTTGGTACCTCAGAGTTCGCATCAAAATTCGGCTGGCACTGATGGACTTTAATCCGCAAAGTCATATGGTAGCATAGGTTTTGACCGTTTTCACCCATCCCCATATCGAAATCCACGGGCTTTTCATCAAATTTTGTCCACTGAAATCGCAGATTTGGGGTCTATCTGGGATGTCAGACAGTCCCAAAAAGGGGAGCCATCCCTACATGGAAGTTCAGCATCAAGGATGGTCCCACGTCGTGATTGGTGGGTTTTGGAATTCATTCATGGAATAATCCACTAGGAATCGGGGACTTTCTATGGTCATTGATAATTACGTAACATTGACAAGACTGTCATGCAACTGAATACATGAATATATTGGATCATCATTTATACCATCCAGTAAATGTACATTTATCCTAAAGTACAATCCCATGTTGCATACCATTCACTTTCATGGGATTGTCACTCCACATCGAACTGCCCGGAAAATTCCCCAGGGATGATCTTCGATGAATTTCCCAGCGAACTAATTCAACATATTAAAACCTCCATGTTCGTTCACCGATTTCGCAGCCAGCCATGTGGACACCGGAGGGTACCATTTCTAGTTGCAAACACCGAGCTGAATATGTTGATCTGCTCGGTACTGGGCATTTCTTTGACACAGTGATGTGCGATGTCTATTCCCGAGTTTCTTCAAAATGCCTATCTGAAACAACCATGGAAGCGGTTGAAAACGACTCCCCGACATTTGACGTTCCCACCAATTGTTTTTCCGTAATTTCAACCCAGGATTAGCAAAACAAATTTATCAATTTATGGGGTCTCCCAAAAATATGATTCAGATTCAAATCGTACCGAACAATATTTCCATACACTCGGGATTCGTTCATCCTTTGTTGACACCAAAGAGTCAATCTCCCAAAATTGAGGACCTGCAAACGGGTGTCCGTACATGTTCCCAGTTCTATGGATCGTTTGCAATCATTGAACCAACACCCCATTCCTGGTGAATCTGGAAATCATATTCACTGAAACGAATCAACGACTATAAGTTCTCCAATATATCCTGGAATCATGACTCATATAATTTCAAGTAGAAATAGTGAAGTATATCCCCAAATATCAGGTTACCCACCCTACCCATGTCCCGAGTATTCCGAAATTCCATGGCCTGTGGCAATGAAGATGATGAACTGCTACTGTGCCTGATGCTCTCTTGAATCATCCCATCAATGGGATGATTAGTGATGGGCAGTTCATCGATATGATGACACCAGCCAAGACCCCAGATCGCAATGATTTTTTTTTGCGTCAGTCTTCAAGTTCTGGGAGACAAGGCGGCAGCAGCGAAGGCAGCGATCATGCAGGGAGAAAAGACTGGGACACAAGAAGGCCGCAGCAGCAGCGAAGGCAGCGATCGTGCAGGGAGAAAAGATTGGGACACAAGGAGGCCGCAGCTGCGAAATTCTCGTCGATCAGGATCCCCTGCATTGATAAGAAAGAACCCCTATAGCCGACGCTTTGGGGGGAAAAATTTGGATGAACCAGGTAAGATTTGTAATGAACTGAATGGAATCTGGACAATGAATTAATATATATCATTGTGATTAATCGCCTCAATAAGAGTGATGTCTAATAGGATATATGTTGGCCGACAGAATTATGGAAATGATGTAAATGAGAAATTGCCGCAAGTGCTAGCTGCAACAGTTGGGGTCGACACTTCCATAATTCTGTCGGACATGAGTTTTCTGTTTTCTGCAGAAATTTCAAAACAGTCAAAATTTCGGTGTGAATATCACCTTGTACTCGCTGTGTATGGACTAATGGCAGTTCATGGAACCACGGGATATGCATATAACCGATTAGGAGATGGTCTCATGGGACATGCATATAACCAATCATTGGTGGGGATAGTTTATGGGAAATGTTAAACGTATACTTGGTGGTTCATCCCATGTGGTAAGTAGGTTGTAGCCCAGTTATAAGTGGATTAACCCTACTTATCCCACTCATAGGCAGGGATAAGACCCTACTTAGTATGTGGGATGAGCCACCAAGTAACACGTGTTTGACCACATAACCAACAACATTAGTATGTTCAGAAATGTCAAAGGTATATGTCCGCAATATTGGATTATCATAAGGAGATATCGTTGTTTGGGGCACAAAAGGATTTCATGGGATATTGGGAGAATGATTGGGGCAATACATGTGTATATATATATATATATATTTACTTATTCATTTAAGTAATTTATTACTTTCTTATTTATTTATACACGTATGTATGCATGCATGCATGCATGCATGCATGCATGCATGCATGCATGTGTGTATGTATGTACACTTGTAGATTTGTAGAATTATACGTGTATGTATATATATATATATTTATGTGTATATATATATATATGTATATGTATATATATGTATATATATATATATGTATATGTATATATGTATATGTATATGTATATGTATATTTATATGTATATGTATATATATATATATGTATATTTGTTTATTTACAGGTGTATATATATATATACAGGTATTTATGTGTATACAGAAGAATACATGCATCGACGTATGCATCTTATAAATACATGTGTTAATGCGTATCATACATATATGTCAATATATTGTTAGCCGTACTAAGGCAATAATACTTTAAGAATGTGAGGGCCCCTGGGTTAGGATTGTGAAATTCTTAAGTTACTAAAGCAAATCACCAAGGCCCGAAACTAGCGTAGCCGGAACTGCGTTCTTTTTCATCCTTACCCCAACCAGCTCAAAGCAATACCTCGTTTGTCACATGGAATGGCAATTTCTGTTTTAGTTACACCGTCCTTCTGTGACTACGGCAGCGCTGCCCAATCATTCTTGCGGCTGCAGCCAAACTATCCGCAAAATGTCCTTTTTCCCTTCTTTTTCATCACTCCTCCACGGCCACTTTTGGATCTTGCAGCATTTGCTAGCTTAAGTTGAGCACTCTCACTCCAGAATCTTATGGTCGGCTCCAGCTTACTTTAAGCAAACGACTCTGCGCGCGCACGGACCCGAATCCTATCGGGAGCTCCAGGTACACCCGGGCACACACACACATACAGTGGCGTAGGCTGGTTGTCGCTAGCTTCAGATCACTCTGCACACACGAACCCGAACACATGCCAGAAAAATCTGACACTAATTGCCCGGAAAAGGGCCACAGAGCGCAGCAGGCAATAAAGGCCCAAACGGAATGTCCAAAAAACTTTCAAACTAGATATCAGCAATATAACGTTCCATACGATTTGTCGGATGCACAGCCAAAAGAAATGCCACATAGACTGTCATTTTTTTCAATAAACTGTTAGTTCATGGGAATGACTCAAGGCACGCATTTTTGGCAATGAACTCCTCAAAGTGTTAGCCAGCAAAGTGAGGACCGAGTTTGGCAACATTTTGCAGGAGGCACACAATCCGGGCAATGGTTTTTTTCGGTGATACAGAGATGATCCAGGGTGATACAAAATCCATCATACACAACCATCTATTCAGAATTAGCATGCACACAGCCACTCTACATCGGATGCTGGATTCTCGTCTTCATCCATATCATCTTCCTGTGGTGCACTCCTTGGTGGGTGCCACAAACATATGCTTGACCGATTGATCGTAAACCGCAGAATTTTCATGCACTCGCAGCAAATGAATTGAAACGCTTCCAGACTTTGCAGCATCTCTGTTTTGATCGTTTCCAGGAATCCACGAGCGCCAGGGTCCTGTACCTCACGCAGGATTCGGTCCTCGAAGCATCCTGCGAATTTGCTCCAGACAACAAACGTTGCGGACACCTTTTCCAGTTTCCATAGCAGCAAAACTGATCTGGCACCGCTGCCACACTCGGAAAAAGGCGGTGCAGCTAAAGAAGAAGGTGTGAAATTGGGGTAAAATCCGTAAAAATGTTTTGCTACAAATGGCCCGCAAGCTCGTTGTTCGCAGATTTCCCGCATGACTTCTCTCTTGTCTCTCAAGCGGTTCCTGTTGTCTTTCAAGTTGACATGCCTAGGCTTCAAAAAAGAAATATGAAAATATTACGAAGCACCTCATTCGATAGGAATTCTTCTTTGCTCATGCTTCTGGCCGTGCGACCGTGTCTTTTCTGTGGGTTAAACCCGCTGCAAAAGAAATCTGCAGCTGTGAACCTCGGCATTGATGCCATCCGATCCCACGAAGCCCTGAGAATATCACGAACAGTTGAACCACCAGGTCCAAATCCAGCCAGGTCTTGGAGAAATCTCCTCCCAGTGCACCGACTCATAAGATAGCTTACCAAGAAACGGTTCTTTTTCGTCACCTTTGAGTGCCGATGAACTTGCTGGACAAGACTTCTACAAAAGCCACTAAGTTCATACTTGAGCTTCATCACCCCGAGCAACTCACCGATACTCATCTTCGACTGCTCTGCAAAGCGTTGCCTAGCTCTCTCTGTGGGGAACTCGGCTTCAAACTCCCCTGTTTGGGTGAGGAACCTGCCCAACCAAGGCTGCCGCGGCTCCACAAGCTGAGCGTCTGTCATTCGGCGTGCGACTAGGCTTTAAATCAAGATTCGCAACATGCCTTGCGGGTCCCTGACCTGCCAATCATCAAAGTGAGGCATTGCTCACAATGCACCGAATTCCTTCTCTTACTTCAACCGCTTCTGCGTGAAGCCAAACAGAGGACCAAGCTTTGGAAATCAGGCACAACCTATGCTGATCTGATCACTGTCCTCTGACATGAGCTTACTGTAATTTAAGGAAGTCCTAATGCGGCAATGGAGGAAATACCAAACATGATGCTCTCGATGGGCGTGTATCACTATGTGTATATGCATGTATATATGTATGTATATATGTATGTATGTACGTATGTATGTATGTATGTATGTATGTATGTATGTGTTTATGTGTGTGTGTGTATGTCTATATATATATATATATATATATTGATATTTATTTACATTTATATATATATATGTATGTATGTATGTATGTGTGTATGTATGTGTGTGTATGTGTGTATGTGTGTTTTGTATACATGTGTGTATTAGCTATCAGGTATTCTTAGAAGAAAACTACTTTACTTCGAGCGATCCGCACCATGACACATACTCTGACATTGTTTCTTACATATCTGGAAGTACATATTGGAGATATATATATATATATGCCAAGAGGTGCCTCTGTGATTTACCATGGAAATGCTGGAATGCATCGGATTGATACTACAAGACATTGTTTTCACGCGCGATTGGAAATACCTTCATCCACCATTGTCTGACACCAATTGCCCAGCCTGGAAATGGCCGTTTTTGCGGGCCTAGCACTGGCAGTTGCATGGATTGATGTGGTAATAAGTTGGTCACACAAGCAAGTGGACATGCCTTCAGCCAACATTTGCTGACACAAGTTGCCTAGCCCGAAGAGGGCTGCTGTGGTGAACGCAGCTGGCCTAGACAGGCAACGCTGAATGGAGAAGAATTGTTCTTCAGCATTGGCGCTAGTGCATTGCAAAGCAATCCATTTCAAATGCCAAGCAAACGGAATGATTTTTTCTTGCTCCGGCCTTCATAGAGCCCACTGGCCTGAAAGCCTTTCCCAAAATCTCTGACCACAGCCATCTGACTTATATTCATGCTAGAATGGGCTACGTGAGGAAAAATCATTCAAGGACAAAGATTTATTCAGGGTAAGTTGAAACTTGAAATTGTCAAACGACACAAAGATTCACCCGGGAGAGTAGAGAAGTTGGCAATCCAAAATCTCTGCTTTCACTTCAGTGCTCGACCATTGTGAGACCCAGTCTGATGCCTTTGACACACGGGTGTCCCGAAGTGTCGTCAAGTCTACACGTAGTTTCTGGGCTGTTTCCTGGCCAAGTGTCCTTTCCACACGGCCCAAGAGGTTTCTCACAGATTCTTCACTTGCCTCACTCGACATTGTTTTGTTGCAAAGCTTTTTGAACTGGTTGTTCGGCACTGACGGCTCGATGCAGACAACATTTGCCATCTTGGCGAATGCAAACTCATTGTTGTGCAACTTCAGTCCACAGCACTTGAAGCATGCCTGGACCACTTCCTTTTGCCCCAACCTGCGTCGACATTTCACCTAATCAAATATAGTCAATACAAAAAAGAAAAAATTATATATATATATATGTATATTATATTTACTAAATGTGAAAACTAATATTTATATATATATATATATTTAGAAATATATAATACATAAAATGCAGATACAGTACAATATATAATATAGAATATAATCTATATATAATATATAGGCTTTTTGAATATAAAAGATATAATACATAATATATACATAGTATATATATTATAATCTAAATAATATATATAACATAATCTAAATAATATATATAACATAAATAGTATATATACAGTACATAATATATATATAATATGTTTTAAACAATATGATATATATAATATATAACCTATAATTATATATGTAACATATAAAATAAATACAATATATAATATATAAAATATGTATAGTATATTTAGATTAAAATATAGTGTATATATATTATATATTATATATAATATAAAATATATGTATTAAATAAGATATATTTAATATTAATTTCTATATAATATAAAATATATATAATAGGTAGAATATATGTAAAATATAAAATATTCTACATATACAAAATATATATAATAAATAAAATATATAATATATAAACATATATATAACATATAATATATAAATTAAATATATATATATATAACATCACATATATATATATATATATCATCTATATAATATATATTATATGTATAATCTATAAAATATATAATATAATGTATATATTATATAATTATATATATAATCTATATGTTATATAATAAATATAATATAATGTATATATATATATAATTTATATTATATATATATATTCAATACTTATAATATATATATTATCTATAAAACATATATATAATATATAATATATAATATATATAATATATAATATATATAATATATAAACAATATATAATATATATTTATATAATATATTATATATAATATTATATATATATATCATATATGTATATAAATTATATATATCTTAAATATATATATATATATAAGTATTATATACTATACATATTAACTATACTCTTGTAGGTCTTTGGTCTGCGGATGGTCACCCATGGGTCACAGATCTGTCTTTTTTTTTGCAGTTTCTGCGCTACATCTTGGCAGTCGCCCAGAAATTGACTGGAAGCCCACCTAGCTGGCCAGTGTGGGAATTTCAGGACCCTAAAATGGAGGTACAGTACCATGTAAGGCCATATTTGGTGGAGATAATATTCTCTGAAATTTAGCCCATACATAGGCCTGAAAAAAAGATGGTACCTCCGATTCAGGTTCCTGAAATGGCCATTATTGTTTTTAGAGTGCCTTGAATGTCTGGATCTCACAGGAATGAAATGACTGAAATTGAAAGAAATGTGGAATATCCCACAATGCATCTCAACTACATCCCCCTCACCCTATGGTAAAACAACATGTTTCAATTCATGGAAATAGTTCCCATATTTTTCGGAACGATCAACTATCATGGTCGCGGTTCCAACAATTTTTCCATCCCCAAGTCATCACCGTTTTTCTGGGTTGGTTTGAAACCATCCCGAGTCATGGTAGGTTTATGATAATATATTGGTTCGGTTTACCACATTATTGTTGGGTTTATCATTGGATTTACCGTAAATCTACATCCCATCATTTATCATTATTTATCCATATTGCATCATATTACCAGATTATTCCGATTTTCCGCATCTCCCATGATTTACTGGTAGTTTAACAGTTCGCTATTGAAAATAGCCATAGAAATAGGGGACTTTCCCATGAAAAATGGTGATTTTCCATGTCGTTGGATTGGTTTAAGGGAAAATTTACAGGAAACCATTGATTTTCCGATGAAATATGGAGCTTTCCTGCAATTTTTCCCTTAAATCAATCCATTGAACCATGGCTTTTTGTATGTTTACTGGAGGCGATTCTTGCTGTTCGAGGCAGCACCAGGCCACCAGGCTGAGATGATGAGGATGGATTCTGAAGATCCGGACCTGCACCTTGAAACCATGGCGTCGGAAAGATTTCGGACCTCAAAGTCATAGGGAAAATATATGGGGAAAATGAATGAAAATTAATGATGAGTCATGAAAATTTTGGGCTTTAGGCCCCATTTTTAGACAAAAATATGGAAAATCCATGAATAAATCTAGATGATTTCCTCGGGAATCATGGGTTGTCCATATGATTCTTGTTCGTTATAACCCTACTGTAAGTGGGGGAATAACCCTGGTGATCGTAAGTTCCCGATTCATGGGTCTCTTCCATATGTCCAGATGGGTGAACAAACACTATCTGTGGTTAGTCAGATGATTCCCCAAAATAATGAATCATCATCTCTGGATCCTTTTGTTGATCCCAGATTCCGAAAACCAATCGTGGCACGAACCTAATTGCAGCAAATGACTTTGTGACTGCGAGTAACTTTGGATTATGGGACCTCATTCTTGCAGGTAAATCCTCTGGTGATTTAACAGTTTGCTATTTGCTATGCAAAATTGCCAATTTATAGATGAGTTGGGATGATCTACCTATAAAAAATGGTGATTTTCTATAGCTTTTTGTATGTTTGCCAGAGGGTAAACGTATAAAACCTCTCTTGACTATCGCTCTCTTCTCCCGTTTTGTTGGATGATTCTGGAGAAAAAAAAAAAACAGACTTTCACAAACCTGACTAGAGCAATGATGATTTTGGGGATCATTCCTCCTACTCATACTCCTACTCACAACCTATTTGTGAGGATTAGATAGGATTCGTTTGTGAGGCCGTCCCAAAATGCTTCTCCCGAAACTGCAGAGTCCCACAGTGGTCGGACGTCCCATCACAAGGGAAACGACAAACTTCTATTCCAGTTACCCTCTGGTAATTAAACGTAGCTATTGAAAATGGTGATTTATAGTGGATTTTTCCATTAAAAAATTGTGATTTCCCATAGCTATGTTAGTTTACCAGAGGGTAATGTGGTAAACTCCAGAATAACCATCCCCAATATTACCATCAATGGTTGGTAAAAACCATTCCCTGATGGTAAGTTTATCGCATTTCGTTTATCGCAATAGCATCTATTATCCGCATATTTTGTTGCTTAGATTACCATCGTATCCTTTTTGCTTGGCGGTTCGGTCCCTCTCGCTATTGTTATTATTTTTTATCCTTATCATTACTATGATTATCATCATCACTACTACTATTGTTGCTGTCATTATCATCATTCTTAGTACTACTTTTATAATCACTATTACCACTACTATTATTCTTATTGGGTTTACCACATTTTTTTTCATTTCAGCGGCACGTCCATTCTATCATCAGAGACCACCATCCTTTGTTTCGTCGACTCGGAATTCCAAGTCTTAGTGATGCCGCTTTTCTCTGAAAATCTACGGGAAAAGCCGGCAATCCTCTGGTTACCCTCTGGTAAAACTAAAATAGCTATCGAAAATCACTATGAAGGCAAGTCATCTACAAATGGGGATGTTCAATAGCTATGTTACTTTACCAAACGGATAACCGTCATATTCTCCACTTCAATGGCCACTATCTTCGAGGTAAAGTCCTGGTTTACACCTGGAACGCAGTGGTGATCTTCAGGTCTTGGAGGTGCTCACTTCCGAATGGTGGGGTGAATCATCCAAAAGAGGGCTGATGTGAGATATGAGTATAATCTCAGACATACAAGTGGATATCGGATACCATGCCCCAACCAATATAGACACTGCCTTAAGCTGGTTTTGAGAGCCTTATTTCCCAAATCAATTCTCAGCTTTCCATGATATCGTTGGGATTTGTTGGGGAGGGATGGTCATATTCCGGTCATATTCCATATCCCATGAAATCACCCATGTTTTTCCCATCGTTTTCCTATGGAAATCTCGCCGAAAATTCCCCATTCCCACGTTGCGCCAACCTCCTCGGTGCCGCAAGATTTTCGGAGGCCTCCAGCAGCTGGGGCCAGGAGTTGTTGCAGTTCTACATCGGTAGCCAGTTCCATCTAATGGTTTAAGAAGTCTAATACCATGGGAGATCATATATGGAAATGACAATTTTGAGAATTTTGGAAGATCATTCAAATGTCACAACAGTACCAACAGACACCGAGGGCTAGGAGAGTCCCATTCACCCGATTTCATGGACAGCGATCTCCAATTCATGTGATTTTGCCCTACTCTCGGGTACTTGCCTGTCTCTAGACCTGCTACAAGCCAGTATGTACATCGTATTGTAATTACATGTAGTATGTGAGTGTGTGTATGTATGTATATATATATATACATATGCAAATACAAACACATATCGTGCGTGTGTGTGCATACAGTCTGTGTGTGTATACATATATATATATATATATGATATATTATATACATATGTATATATATATATATTACATATGTGTGTATATTGCACATATTTAATCTGTCTACACGGACGAATTTCGGTGGTCAGTCCCCTTTAAGCCCGTCCCAGGGCGGCGGGCCTGAGCTCTGCTGTGCCATGGGCAAAACGGCATTGCTCGCCATTTCTGCATCGGCCCTGGCGGCTCTTTACAGAGGAAGAGATTGGGCTACAGCCGGTGCTTCATCCCATTTTCCCTCTGGTGAACTAACAGTTTGCGAACTTGAAAATGGCCATGGAAATAGTGGATTTTTCCTTTAAAAATGGTGATTTTCCATAGTTATGTTAGTTTACCAGAGGGTAGTAATGAGTTCACCTGAGTTTTTGTGGCTTAAGCCTGCCTATCCCACGAACAAAACCAGGGATATAATGTACTAGGGATCCGTAGGATGAGCCACCAAGTAGAAATTGAGGTTTAAAGTTTAAACAATTTTTCTTTGAGATTTTGGAGGATTGTTGAGGTTTCCCGCCACCGATCATGCAAAAAACCCTCAATAGATGGGACCCCAAATGAATAGATCAAGTACGTTTCGAAGTTGGGGTGTATTTGAAAATGATATTGGCGTGTATTGGCTACACATCCCATGTTAGATATGATTCGATGGTTAAACCATATTAGACCCCATCAAATGATGGTAAGGAACTGAGTAAAACGCGTTCTTTTTGACACTAGGATTAACTGAGGGGTTCCAGATTTCGCCTCGTGAGAAACCCAGCAAGAATGGGACGACTGGACCAAATATGCCCGGCCAAATCATTTCCAGTGGATGTAAACCTTGAAAGCCTGAACTATAGTAACTGATCAGCAAACACTTAGATGCAATTGCCATTCGCTCCAAGGTACGGTGTCGGAGAGGTGTTTGAAAAAACTGAGAACACAACCGACAACTTGCAATAAGTGTCAACCACTGTCGGTCAAAATTGGGTAGTCGCAAAAGCTGTATGGTTGATGCTCAATATGACAACCCTACTTGGGTCCCAAGTTGCCTTAGATTTCCTACACAAACATCCCTATGCAAAGTACCCCTGTTTCTGTAGTTGATTTGTTGGACTGAATGATGACACTTCGCCAACCTGAGATTTCCTCCTCCTGATCATCAAACATGGCCTGCTGGAAAATCCCCCATGAAGTTGCTTCCCAGCTATAAACCTTCATTCATGGGGGGAATTTCCCGTATTTTCCCATATTTTCCGAGGATGTCCCCGTATGTTCCTCGGGGGATTTCTCGGCCAGCCGTGTTTGATCTGCCATTTCTTCTTCATGGTCCGGGCCACTGGGGCGGCCAACAAATGTAAAAAAACCCGAAAAGGATGCCCAAAAGCTTCACATCATCACAGTTTAGATTCGGATTTGACCAACTGTTACCCTCTGGTAATAGCTATTGAAAATGGCCATAGAAATAGTTGATTTTGATTTTCACATTAAAAAATTGTGATTTTCCATAGCTATGTGGCTGTTTACCAGAGGGTATCCTTTTGGGGGTTGCCCAAAAAAAAACGCTGACTGAAGTATTGGCAATGGTCCGAGCTCTGAGTATACCCTGAACATCACCATTTTCAAAGGGTTAACTGCGAGCTCGCCCCCAAAATGTCACGTCTCCATATTGGAAACGTAGGAAAATGTGAAGACCATCACAATTTATGCAACCACCTAATTGAAATTCCATTTTTTGGTTGTGGGGATCCCCTGGAAAGACGGCGTTTGTGTAAAAATACTGTCCCCCATTCCGTCCCATAGTTGGGAAAATCCTGTGTCAAAAAGAAAATGGCATCATAGATGTGGAAAACCCACCATGAATGTAGATCATTTTCCCGGGGAAACCATGGGTTTTCCACATCTCAACGCAAGTTTACCCCCCTTCCTTTTGGGCGGAAATTTCGCCGCACATCGGTCCTCTTCATTTTCCTTCCGGACAAACCCAAATCACATTGTTGGTAATATCTCCCATGATACCCTCTGGAAATCAAACGTGGCTAGCTTGGAAATCCCCTAAACATACAGGTTTCAATCGGAAAATCATCGAACTAAATGGAGGATTTTCCAGCCATGTTTGATGACACCGGAGGGTATCCCTATTCAAATCCCCATATGAACCCATCGCCGATCCCATTGGATCCGCCTTCGCATGCCACATGCAGAGCCTTGGTCAAACTGCTACGTGACCTACACTGGTTTATTGTGTTTTGTATATCCATATATTGGTATAATATGTATGTATTAATATTGAAATTACTAGTTGGTTTGCAAGAACTTGTTCAAAATGGTAATTAAACAGCTGATTCTTGGAGTTTATTGGGATCTTCAGCTGCCCATGGAGTAGGGATCCATTAAAGGTGCATTGGTTTTCAAGCAACCACAGTTGTTCTATTGCATGTTTCAATATATTGTTTTCTGTACTTGATGACACTAACTTAATTTCCATTGGATATACTTACCACCAAGATTGGCCAAAATGATCCAAAATGATCAAGCACCGGTCATGTGACTGTCACCACCAATGGCGGCCAGGTGGCGTTTTCTTGTAGCACGTGTCGGTGGAACGGAGCTCTTTCTCAGAATGAGCAAAGGGACAGTTCCCATCCTGACTGGCCAATAACGCAATGAAGCTACAATAGGTTGGAGTGACCAGAGGGGGGGAGATAGACTATACATCCCCAATCGGTAGGATCATCGTAAAATATCATTTACTGTAAAAAGTCTTACCAGTGGAATGGGATTCCGACTGCCCAAATCAGTCCGGGCCCATGTATCAGTTGGGATGAAATAATCCGAAATAGCTGGAAGCAGGACGGAAAAACGCATATTCATCCACAGAAATTCCGGAAACTGACATATTCCAAACAAGTTTCAAGGGGAAAGGGGAAGAACGACAGAAAAAAATATCACCCTCAAACCCGAATTCACCACCTCCCTTAGCGTTTGCGCCTTGCAAACTTTGAATCTGCACAGTTTGGTCTTTTTAAGGTCAGGCACCTCAGGGGAGGTAAGACATAGCTGGATCATTCAGATAGCTGGAAGGAAATTCATGAAGAATTAATGTGGGTAAAACAATGCCATAAACCACCCATTTGGGAACGGTTTATACCACCTATTTATAGTGAAATTCCTATCTTTGGGGGGATGACTAGAACAATACATTGAATATCACCCAGTTACCAACCATCTGGCTATCTGTTCAGGGTGTTCATCACTGTTTATCCCACTTGTTGGCATCCGGTGAGTATCACTCTATCACTAAGCATCAACCAAGTCACTGCTTTCGGGCTTGTCGTTGCAACAAATAGCGGGAAAATGATGATATGTATGGGATGAGAATGAGATTAATAATGATGATATATTATTATTACTGTTATTATTACTATTAGTACAAATAAAGTGGAACGGTTCTTTCTGTCTTTCACTTTGAGACATAACTTGAGACCTCCTTTTTGTTGCTTCAAATCAACTTCCAAGCAAAGGTTTCCCACCACTAGCCATCGCCATAAACTGGGCATAGCACCCCCTGCAGCTCTTCTAGGGTATGTGCAAACGCCTTAGCGGCTGAGTTGTGAAGGTGTGGATGAAAAAAAACTGCACCTGGCAATCAAACATGGTGCACAACGGATTGGGTGTTTTTCAACTACGAGTACGATCTAAAATAAAATCAAAGCATGAAGTAAATGGGATTTCACTGCACAGTCTTGCTGCCCCAAAGATGGTGCACTGGATTTTTTGGCCGAAAGTAGAAGTCTCATCACCTATTCATTACATTTTGACTTCCCATCGCCGGGTTCTACGATGCTCATCTTCACTGGTGGTATGGGTACCCCCCAGATGCTATCTGGCGCTCCTGGCTGCTTACCCATTCACTCTCAAGGGACTGGGCATTGCTCGAATCATGTACATACATATACATATATATATATATATATATACAGTATATATATAATCATAAATATTACAGTATATTCCCCTTCACAAAAAAGCTCCACAAAAAATGCTTCATATTCTCGAAAACTCACCATTTTGTGGTGATATCGTCATGTTCGACCCAGCTATGATCTTGGACATGGCTCATCTTAGCACAAGAAAAGTGATCGTTGAAAAACTGGGCATTTGTTTTTGTTTTTTCAGTGGCAAAGAAGTAAGTCATCCCTACCATTCCCAGAGTCTGCTCAGATCCTGGAGAGTTGCGATCTTTGTAAATCGGAGGCTTGAGGGATGCGGCAAGCCGATGAAAACATCACGGCTTTTGGAAGGGAAAATCCAAGGAGAAGTTGCACTGCTGGATGATTCTCACTTTATCAAGGACTCAGACATAGCAATACCAGAGACTTGGTGACTTCGACATACTGAGAACCCATTACCCACCCGGAAGAACCGCGACCAGTGGCGCAAGAATCGCCAAAGTGACAAACACCCTGCCGGGGTCGCGGGAATGATGGGATGAGGTGGATTGTCTGGCGGATTTTCACCCATTCTGACACACATTCTGAGGGTAATGAGAATAGCCGTGCAGCAAAAGTTCCAGCATAACATGTACCAAATCATGTAGGAGAAATGTCGCTTCACAAAAGAAGCAACCGTTTTTTCCTGGAAGGGACCCGCTGTTGATTCACCAGAACTCTTTTTGCCGCTATGAATTATGAATGGTCCAATCAATAAACATTGGTCTTCCGCAGCGTGCCCAGCGCACCTGAAGGTGAAATACACAATACTTGGTCTTCCGCAGTTGCTTGCGCAGTCCTGCCATCCGTCACGTCTGCCGAATTTTTTCAAAGTACTACTCCATGAAAAACCATGGGGATTCACATGTGGAGTATGTGTCATGAGTATGGTTAATGTGCAACATGATTTTCCGATTGGATGGTTGAATACTAAGAATGACCAAATTCTGTTGGTATCCTGGAGTTTCTTCGCCATGACCATAGTGTGCTGTTTCGGTCCCATGGGCTCAAGGACCCGACAAAAATCTGTCGTGTTTCGGTGTGGAAAAACCGGCTTCATCCCGGCAACAAAAAGGCCGCCCCGAGGTCCCTTGGAAAGTTCTCATTCGTTCATTCAGTCATTCATTCATTCTTGGCTGATTGGATTGATTTAAGGCTACTGGTGCAACTTTTCGGAATGGGGGAATGATCCAATCCACAATCTATGAACATCTATTGAATCTCTATTGACCATCATCCCATTGCCCAACCGCACCTGGAACACTCGGAAGTTTGTCCTCGCCATGGCGGAGTCGATTGAAAGGGGGGCTTTCTGTTCATCAAGGGATAGCAAGGTTTCCTATAAGTCATGGGGCATCCCCAATAGCTTTATGGTTCATAATGGAAAATCCAGATTGAAATTTGAAAATGGATGATTTGGGGTTACCCCAATTTTAGGAAACCTCCATATGTCACCAACAATTTGGACGTATTTGTGTCTGAACATTTGGGAGATTTGTGTCCGCAAAATTTCAAAATAGGGGTTTTAAGGAAGATGATTTTCCAGTCGATTTAGAGATACCACATTTTCAGGTACCAAAGCCTGCATACTTAAACTCATTGGATTGGTTTAAGGGAAAATCTTAACCGGAAACCATGGATTTTCCCATGAAATATAAGGGGTTCCTGTAAAATTTCCCATTGACCAATCCATTGATAAACTGACCAAACACTTGGCCAACTGCCAGCCTGAACCCCTGGCGATGGGACAGATTACAACGACCAGACACGACAGTTCACACACCACAGCTGGATGATGCGCCATTTATCTCCCGGTCTTTATCAATTTCTGGCAAAATTCCCAACACGAGTATTGGCTATAATCCCATATGGGTATTTGACGTTTCTGGTTATTTCTCATTTCTGATCACTTTTCCATGGGCTTTTTGTGGAAAGATCTCCGCAGTTGCTCAAGAAAAAATACGAAGGTGGATCAATTTGGCCGCACCAACCAACTCGGACCCTGGACGAAGGAGGTCGTCTTAAAAGCATATGTCTCAAAAGTCATTTATTTTTCCTGGCTATATCACATGCATGTTTGCGTCATCTAGTCACAGAATTTGTGTTGGGGAAGAATTGCAGGAAACTCACATCTTTGGCTCGTAACAGTCGTAACAACCCATGGATTTTGATGTTCCTGAGAAAGCAAGTGGACAGTGACCTTTTTTGGCCCAAGACCCCCGAGCTTTTCAATTGATTGGTGAGGCAAGAAGTTTCAAACAAATCCGAGAAAGGCTTGTGAATCTCCGGCAGATTTAGTCAGATTTCGTCACTGAGAAGTTCCAAAAGATTCACAGAAGTCTAGATATGTGACTAGGGGTCATATTGATCAACCAAAATTGATGATCAACCAATAATCTTGAGTGTGGTTTATTGTGGTGATTATACATATATATATATATGTCATAATTGCGGTGTATTTATGTGTGTTTGTCTATTATTGACTATGTGGCTATTATAACTATTCATTGTGCAAACATAGATCATGATCAACGTTTTATTGTGGTCGAGGTATCCCAATCACTTGACCCTTGGGTTTCTCCAGGACTGCGGTGCCATGGTGATTCCAAGAATGGGGAGGTCAAAACCTGGGGACCATTTGAGCATATGGTCATTGGATTGGTTGAAGGGAAAATCTTAACCGGAAACCATGGCTTTTACCATCAAATATAGGGGGTTCCTATAAATTTTCCCTTAAACCAATCCAATGATATGGAGCTTTCCGAAGTCATGGGGGGTCCCCCCATCCAGTCGTCATGGATGGCCATTGAAATCCTGCACCTGGCTTGAAACTCTTGGTGCAATGTTTACTACACTGAAAAAAGGTGCAGAATGTCGCAACCATCCCCATTGAATCATGAAGAATCATGAATAGAATCATGCATACCCTCTGGTGAACTCACACAACTACTTCGAACTGGCCATTTTCCATAGCAAACTGTTCGTTTACCAGAGGGTCATCATTTAGAATTGATCTTCCCATATCTTCACCACCGTTTGTTGACGTTCTTGCGGCATCCCATTTCGCTGCTTGCCTTGGAGCCATTGGTATCCCCACCATCTGACCTGGTGGTCTAGTTCCAGGTTTTTTTTGGAAAAAAAAAAACACCAGATTTCGGGTTGAAGTCTCCATGTTTGATAGCGAAACACTAATTGCTGGTTGTTGAGATTTGACGATGTCCAAAAATGAAGTGCTGTGGCCCCTGGACGGCCCCAACAATTTCGGTGGGCTTCCCAAAGTTGTGGACGGTCTCAAACATGACACTACAATCATAAATGGGTTTGTCTGAAAATAGGGTACCTCCAAATCAATTGGTTTTAAGGATCATTTTCCCCATGAAATGTCGATTTCATTGGGGGTATTACAAACCCAAATCCCTCTCTTGGTTGTACTCCTGTTTCTGTGTGAATCCACCCCAGCCTAGTACCTCACAGCCAGTTTGCCAACAGACAAAAAACAGACCAGTTTGACATGCAGCTGCCCCAGTGCTTTGTGTGTTTGCTGTTCAATGGCTTTCCTGTAACATGAAGACCAAACCACAGCAACTGTACCCTCTAGTAATCCAACATGACAATGGAAAATTCCATCAATTTCAACCAATTTGTAGTGGATTTTCCAGCAAGGTTTGATTCCGGGACCTCGCTATATAGAAATATCCATTCAGACTCCATCGTTTCCGTGATTTCCCCAGACTGGGCTCCGGGCATCGGTTCACCTCGCTTGAATCTGGCTGAAAGTTGCAGAAGCTTCGGGTCAAATCTGGTTTTTTCATCTAAAAAAGACTTTAGCTGCGTGATCCGCGCTGCTTTGGCGTTTCTGTGTCCAGTCAGCATGGAAAATCTCCCCGAAATATGTTGATGTTTTGGTGAGATGTGATAAAACATGATGACTTCACGGTTTTTCTCTATGAAAACCCATATCAATCATATGTTTTATTGCCCCGCCAGCAACATCCAAAACATCTTCGGGACAAAAAAAACCACCCAGCTGAGATTCGAACACTCCACTGGGCCGCCGGGCACCCCCATAGCAGCTCGGAATCTGTGGCAGCAAAGGATACGTTGCGGATGCCAACAATCACCAAAAGCCTACCCTCTGGTATTGCCTAACAGTTTGCGAACTTGAAAATGGCCAGTTCGAAATTTCGTGGACTTTCCCATTCAAAATGCTGATTTTCCATAGTTATGTGGCTGTTTACCAGAGGGTAAAACAAAAATCAGCCAAGTAAGATCCATTCCCCTGCCACCACCCCAGCTGTTTGGATCTGTCGAAGCCTGAGCGAAAAAAAAAATTCTGCGGCCGCGCGATGTGTTCGTGGCCAAAAAAAGCTGGAGCGTGGAGATTCTCATGGGCTGGTTTTAAGATACTTTGTGCGGAACATCATCAAAATATGGGCTCATTCAGATGAGTCTTGAAATCGGATACCTCAACATCCAGTCATTGATATGTTTGATATTTAAATGGCTATATAATATTGAGGGCATACCCCATTTTCAGACCCATGAAATGGATTCAAGTTTGAAATGCTACAGCACTTGTTCAAGTGGAAAGTTAGGTACAAGTTGATTATTTTTTGGTTTGACCACATTAAACTGGTCTTTCTGGAATGAGGCGTATCCTTGGACAGGTTCCCTCTTCCTGTCAGTGGATTGGCCTTTCGGCTTGGAATCGGATACTCATCCACAAAGTATTGTTGTGGTATTATAACATCGTCCATAATTTGAGGTACTTTAAAGTCATCAAACCCTATCAATAGAAGTGGGTTTTTCAAGATGAAAATCAACCTAGTTGTGACTTGTGACTCCGTTTTTGGGCTGAAATGACCCATTTTTAAGAAAGGTTCGCAATCCATTTTCTAAATGGGGGGTTTCTTCTAAAGACCTATCTTTGGCAGAGCCCATGATTGAAGGTGTGAAACTAATGGAGTCCTATTATATGGAGGTTTCCTAAAATGGGGGTATCCCCAAATCATCCTTAGATCATTTTTGTATTGAAACCCGTTGTGACTTGGGGATCCCCCATTTTGAGAAACCTCCATATATACCGGAGAACGTCAAAAATGGACTGCAGTCTTTTGGCGACTTGGAAGGGAACTTCCTGCCGCGGGAGAAGCCAAGACCAGAAAAGCTTCAACCGTGCATCTTTCTTGCAGGTGCATACTTCTAATATTTTCAAGTGGATACATACATGTATAATTATGTGTATATATATATATATATGATGTATATGTATAATCGAAGTTACATAATCATAGTTATGAAGGTTGTACCCATCTATTTACTATTAGCATCAGCCCAACTGCTGCTGCCAGGATGGCTTCACAAAATTGTCGCCATCTCGACGCACCGGAAATCTTCGAGAATTACCACATAAATGGAGATGAACCATGGAGGATTTTGCAACTGTTTCGTGGTTGATTGTATTACCAGAAATATTGATATTAGTAATAATAACAAGAATACTAGTAATAACATGTTAAAATTGATGGCAAAATGACCTGATCCCTTCCATCTAATATCAAATACAGTGCTTGCGACCCAATTTTTCAGTCTCATCCAATACCAACCACAATCTTTTGGGAGTAGTTGACATGTTTGAACATTTTCGGAAGAGATGAAACCATGGTTTCAACCTGTGATTCTTCGGGGGTCAGTTCAGCGTTTTGTTATGACTAACAGTTCGCCATGGAAGCCATGGCCTTTTTGGAAATCGATGATGTATTAATGGTGATTTACCGAACTTAAAGATGCTGGTTTTCCATGGCGAAGTGTTAGTCATAACCAGAGGGTATGTTCATCCCGTCCCTGACCTTACATCGAATACTTAGGATCTATGGATGTTCATATATGTATTGATAGCCCTGATGCACCAAACCATCCCAAATTCACCCTACCTCCTTCCCAAAGTACATCGTCCCAATTTCCTGCGTTGCTGGGGGAACCCGGGAACCGGAAGAAAACAAGTCGTTAGAAAAAACGAAGAAACAACAAAGATGACAATTATGAAATTTATCTATGTATACATACATATATGCGTAAATACACATATTCATATAGATGTATACATATATGTACGTATATATATATATACAATATATATATATATTATATTATACATGTGTATATTATGAGCATGTGGAAAGAATTGTGCTTTTCAGTTCTCTGTAAGCTGCGCAAATCGGATTTTATGTTAGATACCCTTCAGAAAAATAACTTGGTTCGTTTAAATATACTTTGTTTGGATCATTTATATATGTATATGCATAAAGATATATACAGATTATAGATATAGATACGGATACAGATGGATACAGATATAGATACATATTTACTGGGCAATTGCCTGGAATCTGCCTGCGGTCTCAACAACTATGCAATCCCTTCCTTCAGAATGCTCAACTTCGTTCGCAGACCCACACTTTTTCAAGTTCCCGACAGATCCCAAACCCTCAACCCTGAAGACTTTAAAACCCTAAACCCAAAATCCAATGCCTATCATGTCACCTGGAGACTATGCATATATGTGCATATATGTGTATATGTATACATATGTATGTATATATGTATATGTAAGTGTATCTATAAATATATACTATATATATATACGTGTAATATTATGTATATAAAAAAAAATACAATATATAATATATGACAATATATGTATCAGCATCATATACACACATTTCCCGTCCAAATGGCAAAATACTTACGAATTGTGGTTTCAACCCATCGGCGAAATACGAGCCATTGCGGATCATCATCCTATTTCCAAGGTTTACCCAAGTGATTCGCTCCACCCTCAGCGCAAGCATTGGAGCTTCTCTTTTTCGCGACCGTGAGACTTCCGACGTCCCGTCCTCCCCACGCCATTCGTCACGCCAAAAACAACTGGAGATACCCTGAGAGACCCATGGGATTTAGTAAAGTTTGTCGAATTCTGGCGACTTTTCAAAAAAAATGTGTCATGTTAGTAAAGCAATGTCATAAAACAACCGCTATAAATTGATGGTTGGAATCCCACCCATAAAAATTGTAAGTCATTGGGGGTGGTGGATCCGAGATTGCCCCACACTACGCTGTTGAAATGGCCACATTCGTTGTGGTTTCGCTTGTGAATCCTGGGTAGCAGCCCCCAGAGGTTTGGTTTGGGGTATTGACCTGGCTGGTGAATAGTTGTCTCAAACCCGAAAAGGCTAGGACTTCTTCTTTTCGCCATTGGTTTGGTATACTTTCTTGCATCCATGAAACCTCGGGCGACCATGGCAGGCCCATTTTAGTTACATGGCAAGCAGTGTACATTTTTCACCCCAGCAACTGGATCCCAACTCTCTGATTCTCAGCTCACTTTGGGGGATCCCAAAGTGATAGATCCACGGAGTTCTACGTGGCATATATCAACCGTTTTGGGGGTAATTGGGCTCTGCACTGCTCCCCATTTCGCTGTAGGGATAGGATATCTTAGAGAACAACCTTGGCTCTGCATGGTCCCTGATGTTAGCAAACAGGGTTACAGCATCAGTTATCGGCCTAAAATGTATATAGCTAGGTCAAGGTTTTGGCAGCTCAATGCTTAGTTGTGTGGCTATAGACCTGTAAATCGTTGAGTCCATGGGACAGAAAATCACTTTCTTGTTGCTGCCGTGAAGCTTGCCTGGGCAAGGATATTGTGGTACAAAGCTCACTAGTCATTGGGCATTCGGCATTCATCTCCTTGGCAGCTTGTCCCTGATTTTTCCAGTAAACCGACAAAATGGTCTGAAAAATCCATGGCTTTTGGGTTCCGAGATGATCTACTGTCATAGTGGGTTTTCCATGCGCACGGGAGCGGGAAACTGGCGCCATTCTGCACCATTGTTCGACAGATCCTGGGAACATCAGCCACCGTAATGATGCTTCAATGCTTGAGTGTGGAGAATCCACTTTGTAACTGGATGTGTAATAACCTCATATGAGCCATGTACATGTGTGATATTATCAGTGATATTACATTATACATATACATATATCTAAACAACATGTGTAAATATGTATATATATATATACACCATACATATTCATACATATCTAATAATTTTTGACATAGCCGAAATGGATCATAATGTGCACGACTTTGACCCACTTAGCAACTGACACATCCTTGCGTGGGAAATGATGGCTGAAACTGGGCTCCAAATGGGGGATTTCCATAGCTAAAGTCTGCCCATCCACATGGAAAATGTCCTGACCATTAACATTACCATCGACACTACCATTAATCACTGGATTGGTTTAAGGGAAAATTGAAACCGGAAACCTCTATATTTCATAGGGAAAGCCATGGTTTCCGGTTAAGATTTTCCCTTTAACCAATCCAGTGAATTAACTAACATACTTCTAGCTAGGCTATATCTGATCTTCTGCACATGGCCCGGATCTGTCTCCCTTCAGCTGGTCAGATAAATCGTGGCACATCGTCTCAAACTCAGCGGCCATCAGTTGGACGGAGTTGTTGAGTCGTGTCATGGTTGAGCTAAGTTTTGGCATTTCACAAGATGAACAAACAGTGGATTCATGATTTTGCAGTGGAAGTGGATTGATGTTGATGATCCCCCAACTCAACAATATTTTGATCCCCCAGAAGTGGATTGAGCTTGTGAAACGAAAAGCCCATGTCCCGAGGTTGAAAATGTCTTGGGGTACCAGTTTGAAAAGCAGTCAGTCAACTCTTCAACCGATACGAAAAGGACAATCTTCAAGGTGGTGCCCGCTAGGGGTTGTGATCGCAGCTCCAAAAGGTGTCATGTAATGTGATGACCCGCAAACGAAGCCATGGAAAAAACATTGGAAACTGCTCAGCATATGGTCTGCATGTCTGGTGCATTTCCATGTCAGCTTGGAGGTTCTTGCTCAGCTTGTCTTTCTTCAAAATGTTTGGTTTTATGTGAGCTTGAGGCACAGGTATCGGAACGGCCAGCCGCATGAACAAATCGAATGATTGTTGGCGGGTTCATGTTCTGGAAAAATGTGTTGCCTCAGGGGTGTCGTCTTCCATTCGATACCTGTCATCCAAACATTCATATCAAGGCGTTTTTTTTCTTAGATCCCCTAGGGGATTCATCTTAAGTACTTTTTTTCGACATCCTATTCTTGTTGGTTGTATATGCCATTATCATCCCATAAATTCTAATCCCATGAATTTCCCATTGAAAACCTCCCTTGATAGCGAATTGTCCGAGATTGTCCCATCCTTGTCCTATTGTTCTCCAAAAAAAAACCATGAGATCCCCGCGTTTTACACCCAGGAATCCCAGAAAAATTCTCCCCAAAATTCTCCCAAAAAACCTGCCGACGCCAGGATCGTGGAGTTCTAAAATATCGGTATCCCACACCGGTTTTTCCCATGGTGTGGGTTTCCTTGTCTCCTCCGTTTACTTTGGGGTGATCATTTGGATGATAACTTGGGGTACCCGCACGACTTAGGAAACCCCCATACATATATATATATATATATGTATATATGGGGTTTCCTAAAATGGAGGTACCCAAAAATGGATGGTTTATATATCGTCTTTACACATGCATATGCTATTGAAAACCCAGGATGTTGCCGACTCGGGCACGAGTCGATTATTCTTCGCACAGGCGGCGAAGCCAGTCGTGAACACTTCACAATCTAGCCGTCAGGTTTTCAAAAAAACACACAGGTGGGATTTGACTGGTACTGGTTATAGATTTAAATATGTATGTGTATATATATACATACATACATATATACATATGTATGTATGTATGTATGTATGTATGTAGGTAGGTAGGTAGGTATGTATGTATGTATGTAAGTATGTACATACGTTTGTATGTATGTATGTATGTATGTATGTACGTACGTACGTACGTACGTATGTATGTATGTATGTACAAACGTATGTATGTATGTAAGTATCTATGTATCTATGTGTCTATGTATCTATATTTCCAAACAACAAGATTTGGGTTTAATCAAAGAAATGAGGTTTGACCAACCATGACGAAAAATATTGGGGATATGTCATGGGATAGGGAATGTATCGCCAACCATATGATAGTTGGGTGTGTCTAAAAATGGGGCGTACTCCGAAATTACCATTCTGATGGGGGAAATGCTCATGAACCACTGAATCTGGGGATACCCTCTTTTCAGACAAACTCATTTGGGTAGTATAGGTCAAGGTCCTCAGAAGCCCAAAAAGATTGTTCAACACTACAGGTAAAACTTTTTTTTTTGTGCGTGTCTATTCGTACCCCACTTTTGACCCATACCCTCTGGTAATTTGGCATAGCTATGAAAAATGAACCAGATATAGACGGTTTACCAATTAAAAGGGATAGCTATGCTAAATTACCGAAGGGTAACCATTTGCACTAGCATCCTTATCTTGAGTAGTCACCAGATTTGGTGCTCCAGAACCCCAAAATTGTGCGGTTCCTTTTGTGGGCTACAATTCACTTCGGATTCACCCATGAACCCACCAACTGTCTCATGTCGCAACACCACGTGGCTGCGATTACCCAGGGCACTTCCCTGCGTGTTCCGGCGACAGTGTGAGGCCAACATTTCTTTAGGAAAGCCATCGATTTTCCTCTGACTACTGGGCTTTTTGCTGGTGCCCTGTACATTGGCCCAGATTCGGGACCGTCTCATGCGCTGTCTATGCCATATCTTCTAGCTGCCATATCTATAGAGCCATCTGACCATATGTAATATCACATGGTCTATCAAAATTTGATAGTGTATAATACCATAGCCATAGAAGACCATATATATATATATAGACAACACAAAACTGGAAAAAAATGTTTGGAATTGTGTAGGCATAGTTCAACATATATAATGGAATTTAGAGCATCACCACAGAAGACAATGTTGTATATAATTTGTAGTGTGCCAAAACAAGATATGACACACATAACATCACATAATATGACACAATCATGGAATACAATATGCGATGATATGACATGACATAACAAAATATACTGCTGCTTCCGATGTGATTTGATACATATTGATTTGATATGATACTGTGATACTGTGCTATAATGTGATATGATGCGATGAAGCGATGTGATGAGATAATATAGATTAAATCAGGTATGATGTGATGAAAATCTGGGAGAAAACGGAGAGTAGCGCCACACTTCGCCTTGGTTCAGGAAACCAGTTCCACAGGCCTTCCTGTCAGAATCTGGGAAAAACTCCTGCCCTGGATCCTGGGATTGGGGACCCGCCGATATGGAGATATGGCCATGCGACTGGACATGGGGAAATAATGGTTAACAACGGTGAATCATTGATGATTTTTGGATAATGAATCTAATATTGAACGTGATTTTCTTGCAACGCTGTCCTCAAACATTGCGGGCCGCTGGGAAATCCCCGAACTATTCATAAAGGTTTAGTTCGCTGGTGAATCATCGAACTAGACAGTAGATTTTCCAGCGCGGCATGATAGCATCTCCCAATTGACCAATGCAAAATCCTGGTTGACATGATAGGTAATGAAAACATCCAGTAAATCATATAACCTCAAAGTTTTGGCAAACTTGGACTCATAGAAAATTTAAAGAAAAAGTAAGGGGTATTGCTGGGCCACAATGCCGAAACGACCATGGTAGGCAAGCCCTCGGCCTCCATGGACTTCTTCAAACAATGGACCAGAATGTTGATGACTAGATAATGTTTAAAACAATCGGTTAGTCATGCGATTTAATGGGTAATTAAGCATCAATTTAATGGGGTGTAATGGTGATTTCATGGGATTTAAATGGGAAATAATGATTAAGAATGGTTAAGAAGGGTGACTCATTGTTAATAATGGATACTGAATGGAATATTCAATAGGATATACCCTCTGGCAATCAAGCATGGCAATTGGAAATTCCCCATACATGGAGCTTCATCGCTGGGTAAATCTTCGAACAACCACAAGAAAACCATTTTGGGGACGCCCCAATCATCTGGCTTTAGCGCACCCTGTTGTTCATGTTTTCCAGATCTTGTCGGTGGTGAAAATATGTGTGTGCTTCCGAAATCGGGTCCCCATCTTGGTGCGTCATTTTTTTTTCTGCAGCTTCTACAGTTGAAGGAAACCTCACCTCTGCAGTGCAAGCCGCAAATGGACCAATCTTCAAAAGTGTTTTTTTCTTTTTTTCAAGAAGCCATCCATGTAGTACATTTACACAATATATAAACAGATAGATAGCTAGATCGATGGATAGATAGATAGATAGCTAGATAGAGATAGATAGATAGATAGATAGATAGACAGATAGATAGATAGATAGATAGGTAGGTAGGTAGATAGATAGATAGGCAGCCAGGCATATAGATAGGCATATAGATGGATGAATATGATGGACAGACAGAAAAGATAGACGTTACATGTTGCAATCAGCCATCTTCGCAACTGGGCCCTGGCTGCTATCATTCCACGTTTTCAGAATGCCGGCAAAGGTGGAACAAATTGGTACCACGATATAACCATGGGACTTATTACCCCCATATGTTGGGATACAACCCCCATGGCTATGACTATCCAATTATAACTGGAACTGCACGGAACTGCACCCCCAAGTATGACACTGTGAATTATTGTTTCCTTCCATGGTTTCTTGTAGATGTTCCCTTGTTTCCTAATAGCTGCCCTTTGTGAGATGAGAGTGCAATTCTGAAAATCGAAAAGATAATTCCTTCATGTGACTCAATGACCAACTGCGTGCAGATCTTTTTTTACAAACGTTTTCCATGTTTGCCAATCCGGAGAGGATTTTTCTCGTTTCATACAACTTTTTCCATCACCATATCCTGGCTGATGTAGGTCGATGGCATCATGGTCGGTGGTTTTCCTTCAACACCGCTATGTCATGGCTCCGTTCGGCTGCGAGGAGGAAAATTCTGCGGGTTGGAGATACCCAATTTGAAAAGGAAAAAACAAACATCCTGTATGTTTGACGCTCAAGAAGCAGTCAGTTTTTCGCGTCGCTGTTAGGATTGACCCTGTTGAGAGTGTTGTAATCATATGAGCTATACAACAGAATTAGACACTTTATTGGCCAACCACTATGAACCACCACGACCCTGCAGCTGGTGGAAATTTCAGGACACTTTGTGATCTTCACACGCACCCCACCACTTTCCTCCGCAGCACCTAACTACGGAAGCGCGGCAGATGTCTTCATTGGCCGACAGCGCGTCGTAACTGCGAATTCGCTGGGTTTCTGCTTTTTGAGAGGTACCCCGTGCCGAGCAGACTCTGCGGTTCAGGGTGCCGTTGCGTAGCAACCCCCAAAACCGCTCTAGTGGAGACTCGGCCACTTACGCGACCAAAACCCGTGCACCGGTCGTGATGACGATGACTTCAAGGCATGCTGCAAAGACGATGCCATGAATTGACACCCAACGATGACAATGTTGAAATCAGAACTTATGAATGAAGTGATCATTTTTTGCGGTTCCATGTTGATAACTCTTTCTTCAATTGGCGGCTGGAGCCAAAATTACGTCTGAATCAGCTTAGGTTGTTTTGTTTCGCCTGTGTTTCTTTCTTGTCCTTTTCTCGACGGCAAAGTTCGCGCGTGCCTTGAAGTACCGCCACGACGTCGAAAAAAGAAATAATTTTTCATTTGAGGGGTTCCAGCGATCCACACATTCCTGGCGGGCTTAACCCAGTCTGGTGGCGTCACAAATGAGTCGTGCTCAGTCAGTGCTTAGACTGCAAAACTGCACCGGGTTTGGGCAAGAATCACATCCCGTAGACCCCATGTGGTCCAAATTCTAGTGGGCATGTGTCAAAATCAGGGTCCCAAATCCACTTTGTGTGGCTGATGTTGAGCATCAAACCTTCCATTTTGGGGAGGTGATCTTTTTGACCCCGCACGCCATATCTCCCTGCGGTTCATCTAGATCTGTTAGTAAAGCAATAGTAAACCATCGGCAGATTGACCATAAATGGATGGTATACAGCATCAAACTATCGATGCTTTGATATTGCTTTACTAACAGACGAAATGGGATGGAAACTTATCCAGATTGGCCTTTTAGTCCAAGCCCACTATGATAGCATAATGGGCCCCATAATGTCACAGAGACACCCTGTGTCCCAGATTGTTTGAAGGGAAAAATTGCGGTAAACCCAAGCCATTTCACCAGCGTTTCCTGCAAATGTTTACTCAAACTTGTCCAGTGGATATCCAGATTGTATCCCACTATGTATCTATGTCTCTACACATCTATGTATCCATGTATCTATGTATCTATGTGTCTATGTATGTAGGTATGAACGTATGTATGTAGGTATGTAGGTACGTACAAACGTAAGTAGGTAGGTAGGTAGGTGTGTAGGTCTGTATGTACGTACGTATGTTGGTATGTATGTTTGTATGTATGTAGGTAGGTATGTATGTAGGTAGGTATCTATGTACGTACATAGGTAGGTAGGTATTTATGTATGTAGGTAGCGATGTACGCACGTATGTATATGTATATGTATATGTATATGTATATGTATATGTATATGTATATGTATATGTATATGAATGTGTATATGTATATGTATATGTATATGTATGTGTATATGTATATGTATGTGTTATGTGTTTCTGTATATGTATATATATATATGTGCATGTGTATGTGTATGTGTATGTGTATGCATAAATGTACATATGCATATACATACATATGTATATATATATATACCCAACATATCGTTGTTACTGCCCACAATATAATCCCCAATGATATGTGCCGTGGTAATTCGTGTTCCATTGCCATGTCATAGGCTCAACGCTTGTGCACCTAGCACGACCAAGCATAAAAGCGCTTTGCCGGCACCTTTCGCTTTTCCGCCGGTGGCCGCCAACAATCTGTGGCGTTTTGGTGGAGTTGAGTCGAAATACTTCAGGGCATTCTATTTGAAGAAAGTTAAGATTGATGAGATTGATGACATTATCTGATTTACAACTTTTCTTGCCAATGAATTGCCAATAGATTCAGTTGGGAACATCATAAGGGATGTTAAGGTCAATCCAGACATAAAGAGGCTTTAGAGGCTCCAAGAGGTGTTTTCAGGTTTCCAGGTTTTATAAGTTGAACAAAAACCGTGGGATTTGAGGGGTCCAAACATCTTCTGAACACATCCACAACAGGTCCCCAGTTGGCGATATCCCAAGGTTTAACAGCAGCTTGTCACTCAACCATCATCATCTCTGCGTTTCCCAAAATGGGACACCCAACACAAATGGCGTTCCTCCTAAAATAGACCCAGGATTCGTCATTCGAAGGGGTCCCTGATTTCATTCGAAATTCTCCGACAATCATGTAAATTCCATTCCCAAGTGATGTCAGAAGTGTCCATCTCTATCTCTTCCATCGTTCAACATGGCCACCGACCCATTGGCGCAGGAGGGTCACCATCGCTTCAAGTTTCTAGAAAGTTGAAGGCTTGCAAGTTTCCAGGGTAGGATTGCGACCAACGCCAGGATGAAAATGCACATCGTATGCGCATCTACTGATCTACTTGGGTGTCTGTCTACATATTTTATATTCAGATATGTATAATTATCGAGAAAGAGAGGGAGAGTGAGATTTATAGAGAGAGAGAGAGTATGAGAGAGTGAGATACATACATCATACATATATGTATACATTCATTCGAGTACATGCACTTCCATGGAACCAACAATCGGACCAGCGAGGACAAGGAAATTCGATTTCAGCCAGTCAGACCCCTCTGTAAATCCCTTTGTGCTGATGCAATTCTTCATGTTCTTCATTGAAACTCTCCCTTTCCGGTGGTGGTATCCTCCTGTGTTTCAGTTACACACATCCCTTTTTTGGGCAGTCGGATCCAATATTTGCTTTCTTTTTCGATCTCCAGTTTTAAAAAAAATGAAGATTATTTAGATATAAATCAAGTTCCAATCAAATCCAGTTGAATCTCCAGTTTTCTGCAAGTCTTAGTCTTCACGTCCAATCCTCAGCGATGACCCTCTCTGCACTGCCATGTCGGGTCAGTTATTATTCCTCCGCACTCAACCTGGCAGCAGGGGCCGGTAAGGCTTCAAGCAAGATCCAAAGTAAGGGTCCATGAGCAGCCGGTGGTTCATTCTGCGCTAGGCTATACCTGGTTACAAGTAGGGTAAGTGGACTTGGTCCACTGGTAAATGGACAAAAAGGCTGCTTACTTACTTGGGGAAACAAGTAGTAACCTGAAAATGGACATGGAACCCCCAAACAAGGTGTCTGGAAGATAGTTTTTCAGATCTGGAAATGGCAAGTTTGGGGTTCCATGTTAATCTTCAGCAGTGTTCGACTAAGTGAACTGGGTCAAAGCCAAAGCCTCCTTGATGTACCCTCCGGCAATTTGTTACACAGCTACTGAAAATGGCCATCTAGGTTAGTTGCTTAACCTAATAAAAATGGTGATTTTCTATGGCAAACTGTTCGTTTCCCAGATGGTATCTGAAAAAAAAAAGTCCGGGGAAAAACCTTCCAGTGCCAGGTCAGATCTGTAAAGGTACAAAGCCAGAAACTCGGAGGCTCCAGTTTACATCCCAATATCAATACGCTACATAAATGTTGAATATGTATACATATATGTATGTATGTATGTATGTATGTATGTATGTATGTATGTATGTATGTACGTATGTATGTATGTATGTATGTATGTATGTATATATAATATATATATATATATGCATGTGTGTATATATACATAGATACATGTATCATTGCACATATAATTTATATCCGTCTTATAACCATGGTGAATCAATGTGAATTACGCTTCTTAACCACAGAACCAGAGCGGCCTGGCAGCCGATCAGCTAAACCTGCAGGGACGCTTCGAAATAATGGGTTCATAATGGGTTCATAATGGGTTCATAATGATGAATCATTGATATATGTTTTAATGATGGGGATATTTTTCTTGATAATTTGCCCTCTGGTATATTAACATAGACCCTGAGAATAGCTATTTTGGGAGGAAACTAATAGCTATTGATATACATATATATATAGGTGATTATAACAATATGATGATTGTAACAATATTATGATGATGATGATGATGATGATGATGATGATGATTGATATATACATAATAATGATTGATACCAACAATATGGTTGTGGATCAAAAGTCATCCGAAAGAAAATCGAGGACCGTCATCCCACCCCAGATTTGGAAAAGATGGGGATGTTTTTTTTCCCTCTGGTAAACTAACAGTTGGCTATGGGAAATCACCATTTTTAATGGGAAAATCCACGAACTTTCTATGGCCATTTTCAATAGCAAACTGTTAGTTTACAGGAGGGTAAATGATTTACCACATGACCATTTTTGGACCACAAGTCTTTCTTGCGGATTTCTTGAGCACCGACATGCCCAAAACTCAATATGAAACCTGGTCGGAGATGGCTTGAGAAAAAAGTACACAAAAAGAATCACACCCGCGATATCCCCTCAGCACAATTTTCCCCATTGAGCTTGCTATAAATGTCTGTTGTTGTCCATAAAAGTCTCCAGGGGTTGAGGGTAAATCACCCATTATTGGAGAATGCTTCTGCTTGGTCTTGCAGTTCTCTGCCCTGGCATCAAGTTTCTCGGGGAAGACATCACCACATTTCTGGGTATGTAAAAAAAAGAAACGGATCTGTGGGGTGAATATAGTTGCAGGATGCAATTCCACATCCCCAAGTGTCCATCTGTTGTAGCTACTCCAATATCTGCGGGGTTCCATTGTCAAAATTGGATTTCCGCATGGACAAAATTGGATTTCCACATGATTAGAAATAGATTCTCCGATTGTCAAATTAGGTGCTTCAGGAAATTTGAATTTTCCCATGGTCAAACACAGGATTTCCCGATTGTCAAGATTGGATTTTTCGATCAAATTTGCACTTTCCCCATTGTCAAAATCTGATGTTCCCATGATGAACATGGGATGTTCCCATTCTTCCTGTAGTCAAAATGAGAAAAATCTACTAAAATCCCCCCAGTTGCCTTGTTTCCGATGGTTTTAATGGGGATGTTCCAATGGTCAACACGGGAACAAACCTCGAATCTTCACCGGTCCGTCCAAAAATGACGCGCCCAGGTGCGCAGGTGCCGTGCTGGGTGTTGTGCCTAGGACCTCGGCAAAGGGGAAGAATTTGGTCTGAAAAAGTATCGATGTATATCCCCTAGCTATTGAAAATGGCCATAGAAAGTTCGTGGATTTTCCCATGAACAAATGGTGATTTTCCATAGCTATGTTAGTTTACCAGATGGTATCCCCTCTGGTTATTTAAGGTAGCTATGGAAAAATCACCATTTCTAATGGGGAAATATAGATAAATCATCTATAAATGGACCATGTTCCATCGCTATGTCAAATAACCAGAGGGAATATATATATATATAATTTAAAGGAATATATCTATGTCGATGCATATAGATTTAGGGCTATATTAAGAGATTATATATATATATATATGTATATAAATGCCTAAAACTATCCACATTTGGGGGGAATAAATCTGTGTATATATCTCGGAGATGGGATTATGTATTTTTTTCATATATACATAGATATGATCTGAAAGACAATTTTAGGGAATATGTCTATGTATAATCCCATCGCCGTAATATTAAACACCCGTCAGAAGCCGCGGTTGCCTGGGATGAGTGGAATTACCCACCATTTGAATATCAATACATAAATGTATGTATCGGCTACATAAATCTACATACCTGAAAAACAAATAGCTTATTTCTATGGGATATATATATATATACACATAAACGTGCATATATAAAGTATGGCAACGTGAGTGATACTCCACAATCAACGCGGGGGTCATGTCAGTGATTAGACATTTCTGGGCATATTCGTGTGATATCATGGTTAGGCAATGGAAATGTAATGGGAATGGTTCATATCTACCATAGGGATTGTCATGGAAATGTCACCATAGGTCTATGAGTCTAGCTGCAGTCCACAAATAAGATATTTCATTGGGGTGCAACCTTCATGTAATTGGGATATTTATGGGACATATATATATATATATATCCATATATATATATATATGACAGTTCCAATATATGATTTTGGACGTGATAGGGCAACTTTTCTTAGGGAAAACGAGGTTTCAAACCCTTGGAAAGTCTTAGACTAGGGATGGAATGTCTTAGACTAGCCTATGTCCCGGCAAAGCTATAGGAGCACCGTTTAGAATCACCGAAACTATGGAAGATTGGAATTTGCCATGATGATGGTGAAAAATTATGGACGATTTGAATTTACCATAGAAATTATTTGGATATAGTGGAAGATTGGAATTTACCTACTAGGATTTTGTACACTAAATCTTCCTCCATGGCCATCCAAAAGGAATCTATCTGTATGATCCAATGTGAATGTGGCCAGATATCCCCCTGGGAGGAGATTGGGTTCCGAGAATTTCGTGCCCTGATGGATCATGATTCGAAGAAATGTCCGGTAATGTTGGGAAAGCAATTTTCACCACCCATATGTTGTCGAAGTTCATAGCACTGATTAAAATGGTAAGTCATTGGGGATGGTTTAGTTCTGCTTTACATCCCCATTACCCTCTGGTAAACAGCCACATAGCTATTGAAAATCACCATTTTTCATGGGAAAATCCACGAACTAAATGGCCATTTTCAATAGCCAACTGTTAGTTTACTGGAGGGTATTTTGCGAATGATCCATTCGTAAACTCACATTTGGGTCACAGAATCTGCGTTGGAGCGCTGGGATCACAGATCCGAACAAAACATGCGGGCGAAACCAAGCATTCCTCAAAGCCCCAACACCGACCTGGATGCTTCATGTGTTTTTCGATCAGATACGTATATGTGTATATAAGTAAGTAAGTGATTAGAAGTACATTGCTTATATATATATACACATATATATATATATGTATTGCATAATCATTTCTTCATTCATGTATATCTGTAATGTCAACCCTGGATTGATAAACCATGGTTGAACGAGTACTCCCCAAATAGTGATAATCTGATACTTCAATGGTAACCCCCCAATTCAACGCCCCAGGGGGGTCTTCATCCAGGGCTTTCATGTTACAGATCACCAGTTTTTCTGGTTCAACTCCAATGTTTGTTACGCAAAAAAAAATCTCCCAGTTTGATTTTGTCAGCAAAAAACGTGGTTCTATGTCTTACAGTATACCAAATATATCCGAAAATCTACCTTGTAGTTTGGTACCTTGGTATAAACATATGTTGCTCTGGTCCAAGCTGGGCCCGTGAAAGCTCAGTTTCTCTCCCCACAACTGGTCCGGCCTTCCCATCGACGAAACCTCGGGTGAGGTGAGCAACTGGGCCATGCTTGAAAAGCTGGAGATGATAGATCTATCGTCGGATGAAACAAAAAAGCAGCCTGTAGTGGGGCGACCACATTGTAGAAAAACTCGAAACCTCAATATATATATATATATACATATATATATACATACGTATATATATAATGCGCATATATATAAATATATATGTATATATAAATGAATCAGAACGAACACATTAAATAAACTCAACAAGATCATGATCATGGATGTGTCCTCTACCTTTTCCCCAATGACCTGGATGAGTCGTGTTGGAATGCACGCCACGGGAGAAGCATCCCGACAAGGAATATCTGGGGATCGTCATTTTGAGGACCTTGAGCTCACAGCTGAAAAAACTTCAAATTCAATAATCCCATCTTGGAACTATATGAAAGATGTAGGAAGGAAAGTTTGTATAACGGTTACAACCTAAACTTGGTGGTGCGTGTTTTTTCCCTCAAATGTTTGACTCCTTCGTGGGACAACTGCATAATCTGCAAAATCCATCCAATCCACCCAGTAAAAGTGGGATCATCGATCCCTTTTTATTGGTTGGTTAAGAGAGGCATTCCCAGTTTTCCATTGAACCACCTAGTACCACCGAGCTCATTTGGGCTACAAAAAAACAATACCTAAAGGTAGTCCTCCTTGAAATGGCAATGACTCGGGGTATCTACGGTCGGGAGGTGGTTTTAGACATGGCAGTGACCACTCCGGATTATTCCATGGATCGAAGAGAAATAAAGTCTTGGCTGGGATAAGTGTGGCAACTCATTTAGGTTGCCGTTGTCCCTATTTTTGGATGCAATAGATGGGTTTGTCTGAAAATGAGGTACCCCTTCCATCCCATGATCAACCATTTTCCCATTAAAGTGGCAATAGATTGGACAACATATCCCACTAGAATTGGTGCCTTCATGTATCCACCGGTTTACTATTCCAATTTGATATAATATAATGGATATGATGTTTACTAAATTCAATCTATACCTATTCAAATCCATCCAATAGATGTTAGGTCTCTTATGTGTATATGTATATATATATATATATATACACATGCCACTACTATAGATAGGTATGTGATAGGTTTGTACGTGGATACACCGCTGTTGTATCACATACCCATCTATCTATCATCTAGACAATGGAGATGATAGTTCATATAAAACTATTATCTAGATATTGTACCAAATTCATTACAGATATTTTTCCGTGAGGCCCGAGGCTGGTGCACCTGAAAGGTGACGTTCTAATGGCCATGAACGACCCAGCGCAAACTGTGCTCATACCATCATATCACATTATCTAGATAGTCTCATACCCAATGTAAAAACTCTATCACCTAGATCTTATAGATCCTTTTTCAATATCATGTGTAGTATGTGATACGTATTGATATGTTATATAACATGATTTAACATGACCTTACAGATACACCTATCATATATATATATGTATACCTATACACACTGCCTACAGCTATATTTTTTCAATACCATTATAGAATATACATATTACTACATTATACTATATTATCTACCAAATTCTACCGATATTTTATATATATATATATACATAATATTGATTACTATAGATATAGCCCATAACCAAAAAAAAACATTTGATGCTGCCACGGCGTTCTCCAAGGCACTGCACGGCTTCTCCCACTGCCTTGGCCAGACCTCGGTTCTTGCGAAACGGCGAAACCAGACATTTCCCCAGGCCAGTGAAATCCATAGGGTTTGATGAGAACTTCACCGTTTTTCATGGGATTTTTGTTTGAGCCTTAGCTTGTTTTGATGCGAAATCGTTTTCGGTTTTCGAAATGCCGACCTCTTGTTGCGGATGATGCGCCCTCTTTTTTCCAGGACATCACCACGATTGGAACATCTCTCCCATGCTATATTACAACGAAAAAAGACTGTCTCGGGCCCCGGAGATTCAGGAAATCCCAGCTGACTCCAGACATTTGATGTCCCGATTTGATAGACCTATACATACATATGTATATATATATACATAGCAATAATATTACATTCATATGTTTAAAGGATAATGTCTATGTTATGTGTACAAAATCCTGCTCGATGATTTTGAGGCTGTTAGCTCCCAAAATTCCGAAGCCGCAGTGGCCACCTTCCCAGCCCCTCCCGCAACGCGGATCCCCACGGGGGCGCTTGGTGTATATGCCTCAGTGAGCCACGGCCCACTCAAACATACGTGAGGTCCGGATTTGAGGGACGTTCGTCCCAAAATATGACCAAAAAATATGGTACGCTTAATATACTATAAGGTACAGTACATCAAGTTTTAGATATACACCAAGATATGGGCCCAAGTTTGTCTTGGCGAATTGGATGGGGGTAAGAATGGGGTGCCAGTGGACCCTCAAGGTCGGAAATTTCGAGCGTTTGAGGGTGCAATTTTGGGGTGAGAATCTTGACCCATACCCATATTTAGGATGATTCTTTTCACCTTCAACTTGGGCTGCTATTCTTGGGCTACGACTAGGACGTGGCGTGCAAAGCTTGGCTTCTTAGAATTGCTCTATGAAACCAATGCCTCTCATGGATCAGGTGTTGAAACCGGAATTGCTCAACCGGCCCAAAGTGATTGACTCCCAAATTGGATGGTTACAGCATAGTTCGGTTAAATCATGTTCAATCCCATTTTGTTGATATGGAGGTTTCCTAAAATAGGGGTACCCCCAAATCATCCATTTTAATAGGAATTTCCCTTATAAACCATCCATTTTTGGGTACCCCCATTTTAGGAAAAGATCAATAACTTTGTTCCTCCAAACTTTCCACACCAGTACACCGTGCGAAATCTGCTGTCACCTTTTTCGAAAAGCACGGAGGGTTCGAAAGCTCCGGCCACTTTTTTTTGGCAAAGCGTCCTGTGGATCACCCTGTCTCACCGATCCTTTTTTTGATATTTTGGCCTTGGGGGTTCCATCACCTTTTCTTTGGATCTGCTCATTTTTGGGGACATCCTTCAATCCCACTCGCCCCAGGTCTGATCCGGGGGTTGTCAGCCGCCCTTCATAAGCTCACGGGCTCGTGCCACGGATGCAGGCGCTGCCCACGTGTGGCAAGTGTTGATGCAGTTCATCATCCCGAAATGTTATGAAACGCCCATTTTGAGCTGGATATCGTGACAACCCTACTATTCTTCACCCAGATGTAGATGTAAATGTGACAAATGTACTGCCCCAGATCATCCCTTAAAACATAGGCTAGTTTCATTCGGAATTCATCATTTACCCTATGAAAATGACCATAAATTGGTGGTGCACCCCGTCCTGAAATGGGGCGCCTGTCCTGAAATTCCCCAGCCTTGGTTAACAGGCTTCCCTACTATGGGTTATCAGAATCCCCAGTGAATTTGGTAGTATACCCTCTGGTAAACTAACATAGCTAGTGAAAATGGCCATTTATAGTGGATTTTCCCATTAAAAATGGTGATTTTCCATAGTTATGTTAGTTTACCAGATTGTATAGATGATGATAGCTGATTATCATCTACATATCCATCATTATCTATTGTTAAAATCCATCATTCTCCACTACTATATTAAATGATGATACTATATATATATATGTGTTGTATTCACCATGTCATCATCAATAGATACTGTTCCCTTTTATTGTCTATCGAGATGATAATCCATATAATGGAGAATAGGTATTATCCATTATCAATTATAGATAGTTTCTTATCCATTATAGACTATATTGCCCACTACTATCCATTCTGAACATAGTTGCTTATCATCATAGGTATTATCCATTATTATAGTCTATAAATCATCCATATTATTCCCATGATCTTCTATATTATTCCAGATTTTCCTATGAACCAAAGCCATGTTTTCTCGTTGCTCATGGCGTCGTGTCCGCATCCTGACTCTCCGCATCCGCATCAGGCGTTCAGGTAGGAGGTGGTGTCGATGGACGCCGGCATCTCGCCAATGGTCACCTCGCCAGGTCAACAAAGAAGAAATCGTGGTTTTAGGGCTTTTTTTATGGGTATATCATGGGTATATAATAACTGGATGTAACGGGATTCATGGCTATATAATGGCTATATATGGCTATTGCTATATAATGGCTATAGAATGGCTATAGAATGGCTATAGAATGGCTATATAATGGCTATATAATGGCTATATAATGGGATATAATGGGATGCATACCAACAGAATGTGGCGTTGTGTTGCAACAATCTGACAAATGGCCTTGTCCAAAAATGGGGATACCCTAAAATGGCACTTGTAGTGAGGAAAATGATGATCAACCATCAAATTTTGGGGGGGACCCTATTTGCAGACAAACCCGTATGGGTCCTTGCAGCCCATCAGCCGCTCAAAAGAACTCATGGATAAGAATATCGCGAGGGTCTTTGTTTAAAAACGGAACTGATCAAGGTTGCTATATATATATATATACATGTGTGTGTGTGTGTATCAGTTGGAATTTGTTAGCGTTGCATCACATGTTTTTGCAGACTACTGGGGCCCAACATGGTTTCTCCAGCGGAACAGAGATGCGGAATACCTGCTCACTGGCCACTCTGAGAGCATGATCTCTAAAACCAAAACATCGCTTTCCGTGGTCCAACATCATGGCTAAAAGAGCCCAGTCATGACAAACTCTTCACAATCCCTGTAAGTGGATGTTGATTCCCAATTTTCCAGGTCATTTTGTTGGTGGCCCCCGTTTCTCCTGGTTCAACGCGCATCATCATTGCCAATGAATCCGTTTTTCTTCTTGGTTGAATCAAATTTTTTGGGGGGTATCAAGCAGCCAGAGGCTACCCAATGGCAAAAAGAACCCTCACAAACCTTCATTTGAACTTCAAAGGAATTATCGCCATCGGGATTCAATAAACACCACAACCCAACACCACCGTTAAAATATCCGACTTGCAGGTGCCAACCCCATGTTTGATCCGTTCAATAGCGAAAATGTCTTCGTTTGTTGGTTAAAATTCCACCCTTTCGTTGGTGAAATCATCACGTTTTGCCGGTGAATCCTCATGTGCAGGTCTCACCTCAAAGCGCTCCTGCACCTTCGTCAAGACCTGCGAGAACTGGACCCCAGGTGTTCCCCCATGGTTTTTTTTGGGAAGGGTTGATATGGATTCATCAATGATGGGTAGATGATGGGTTGGTCTGATGTATGATTTTCTCCAACAATTCTGCCCCAAACCGATGATAAAAGGATAGGAATCCATGGGATGTTCCTGGGCTGGTGCCGATGGTTGCAAAACAGCAATAGAGTGGTGCCAGACACTGATGCCATTCGACATAGCACTATCCCCAGAAAAAAAAAAAACTCTATCCCAATGAGTCTTCGATGTTTCTTGGCGTTGCTTGAATCCCTACTATATCCTCATGTGGCCCATGATATCATCATAGAATCCTTGGTTGAATACCAAAAACTCAAAGTTCTCCAAAAACTCGTTGCGTCCGCCTCTTGATCTTCGTCGGTGGCCACAAAGGTGATTGCCAGGCCCTGGTTTCGGGCGAGGGTTGGTTTTCGGGAAGCAAAGACTGCGAGGTTTTAGGGCGGGAGGCGGAAAATATGGGCGTTTCACCAACCAAAAGCAGCTGAAAATGTGAATTTTCACCACGCAAAATTTGGGAATGGGATTTTCAGTGACAAAAAATTAAGGACCGAAAGAAGCATGGCATTTCAGGGAAATCACGTTAGGCCTACCTGCAAAAAAAAAGACAAAATGGGAAAATTCGACCAGATTGAGGGGGGAACCAGCCAAAACGGGGACTTCCGCAGGTGAAAATAGGGTCTGTGCTCAACAAACCTGCAAGAAAGGTAGGGATGTTTGGTGGTGTCAACCCCCTCGAAACACTGGATCATGGGGACTCATGTTGTAGTTTTCCCAAAATTCCTGAATCTTGAGATGACCAAATTTCCGTGTTTGTCATTTCCCGGAAATGTTCATTTTTGAATGATATAGACTATAGTGCTAATTACTTTAACTGTTGGGTTTGGACAGATTTAGATTTGGGATAGATTCAGACGGCTTAGGGAAAGTTCCCGCTGTTTTGAGACATAACCACAACAGATCACAACGAATCTATGGCTGTCCTCCACTTGCAGAGGGAAAACCGGCTTGTGACACCCTCTGTGTCAGGAAGGAAATAGATTGTGACATAAACAAAGCTTACCCTCCAGTAAACTAACATAGCTATGGACCATTTGTAGATGGTTTACATATTGAAGGATAGTGTTTTTTCATGTTTTTTCCATATTTATGTTAGTTTACCAGAGGGTATCACCCAGTTGTAGCACACAAATTTGTCTGGTTCCACCTCCATTGTGTCACCTTGACATGATGGATCCTAAAGGGCGCGGATACAATCAACCAGGGAACCTCCGAAGTTTTGCAGGTGTAAATTCAAGCACAAAACATCTCCAGCCGATCATGTCCTGGCTGTTTACTGAGGCTTTTTTCAGATGTTGACATTCCCATGTTTGTTGATCTGGCTTTGTCTGATTTTTGCTGACAACCGCATTCCATCCATTGGTTCATCAACGCTTTCCCACCACCACGTCCCAGCGCATCCCCTTGATCTTCGATTGTGCTTGGCTAAACCCCTATCCTAGATATGTCCCCATAACATCTGGGCAAATTAGAATGATTGACTAACCTGGAATTTTGGGGATCATTTCCAATAGATAAGCCATTATTTCAGTGAGGTCGTAGTGAGGTCGTTATAATTTACCCAGATAACATATCCCCACAATGGTTGTTGTTCCATCCCATAACTTTGCTTGTTCAAACAGCTCCAGAAAATGTATATATTCTTTGTGTATGTATGTATATATATATATATATCCCTCTGATAAACTAAGATAACTATAGAAAATCACAAATTTCATATAATAGGCAAGATAGGTAAATCAAGCCTAAATCAATCGTTCAAAACATGGCCATGTTCAATAGCTATGTCAGCTGTTACCGGAGGGTATACCCATAACTTCGTTCATCCCATCACTTGGCTGCACCTTGGTTCCAAAGCGTCCCGCTCGCCCCACACGGTGGAGGTACGAGTCGCCTCGGGGAGATCGGAAGATCTTAAGGAGGTTGAAGCATGAAAATTGAATGGGATTCATGGGTATTAATGGATATATAATGGGTATATAATGGGTATATAATGGGATTAATGGGATTCTATGGGATTTTAAGGAATTAATGGGATTTGAGAATTGAAAATCTACAAGAAACCATGGTGTTTGCCAGTAAATCATGGATGTAATGGATGGATTTACTGGTTAATAATCCAAAAAATGCGGATTTGACATGATTTAACCATGAAGAACGGAATTGATGGGAGCCCCTCTCAGGAAAATGATAGAATCAACGGATGGGTTTTTAACCACTGTTTTTACGCTGAAAGGGGTTCTATATATGTTCCCTTCATCGAATTCCTGGATACGATCGGCCAACCCAACATGGAAATGGTTTGAAAATGGAGGCCAAATGGATCCACTGTATCGATTTGTCATTGTTGAACTGAAAAAAAAACTGCAAGTCATGGGGGGCCGACCATTTTAAACAATACCCAAATAATCAAATAACATTGCTATATGAGGATGGCTCAAAACCCGTCATTATCAAGCTATTAATGGGATGAACATCCATTAATCCCAGCTATGCCTTGGGGTTGACAATCGGTACCAGGGTTCTTACTCAGTTCGCCATGTGTTGGTCTATCAGAATCGATCGTAACTATGTCTAGGGGAAGCACTCCAACAGAGCACATGGCGAACCGTGCCATCCTACCCAAGGATCAAAACAATGTTTCAGCATCACTTCTGTAATCAAAAGTGGCAGCAACATTGAATGATGGATGTGAAAACTCGGCCCAAAAATGCAAAAAAACAAAAACGGAGCAGGTACATGACATGGCCGGATTCCCAGCAATCTTTGGTTTGGTGCTCACTTCGCGGTTTCGAGACTGACAAGACCATAATGATGATCCTGTAAATATAGTTTTCCAAAGTAGTCTGATTATTTCAATGATTTTTTCCAAAAATACCACACAGCAAAAAAAACACAGCACCTTGATACACTCAATTTTCGATCCATAGATGACTGAACTACCCCATTTTACCATTTTGCCAGGGCCCTTACACGCCCACACCGTGAAGTCCGGTTACTCTCATCCGGCATATCGTAGTTGATCACGATGTTGACCCTCTCGATATCGATACCCCGGCCGAAGAGATCTGTGGAGACCTTGGTCTCAACCCACAAGGAAGCCGTCCAGGGCATAGCAAATTTTAAATTTTAGGCACAGTGACCCAGGTCAAGAAATCATGGTTTTGGAGAGGCATGAAACATATATGGGAATGTTTAGCGGGGGGTAAATCTTGAGAGCTGGCCGCTGTTGGAGTGCACTTTTTTGTATTTTTTTTCAAACGTGTAGTTAATCTTTTTTAGCCCGCCTACAAGTGAAGATGCCTTCAGCAATGAAAAAATAACGCAAATTGCGGTAAATGCGCGCTCCCACAGTGTCCTGTTCTGTTAATCTTAGTATGGGATTCGCTTAGGCCTCACACCGCGAGGGTCCCCATGGTGGCCAACTACGTTGCGGATCCACGGGAAATGTTCCCTCATTGGATTGGTTTAAGGGAAAATTTTAACCGGAAACCATTGATGTTCCCATGAAATCTGGGACTTTCCTGCAATTTTTCCCACCAATCCATTGAGATTCGCAATGTTGTTCAAGGGAATTATATGAATATTGAAATATATTGAAATATATTGAAATATATATTGAAATATATTGATTGAAATATATTGAAATATATATTGAAATATATATTGAACTATCTTCATTTCTCACAAAATGAGAAACTTACAGCCACCCCCTTCCGAGGAGCCATGATTCTCTTCTGGAACTCCTTGAACTGCTTGTACCTTGCGATTCGGTCCTGATCCCATCCCAGCGGCAAAAATGGCGGCGGCCAAGGGCCCTTCGTGAATGGTTTATGGATGGTTTATGGATGGTTACCCTCTGGTAAACTTAAACATTTAAACACTTTGCGAACTTGAAAATGGCCAGTTCGAAATAATTCGTGGAATTTCCCATGAAAAACATGATTTAACCCATAGTTTTTTGTGGCTGTTTACCAGAGGGTATCTGTCCTATCTTTTTTTTCAACCTCAGGTTTTGATTCTCAAGTCGACTCCAATCTCCATGGAATCCGCCGAGGACCGTCCTCCTGCTGGAGCCCAGAGTGGATCGCGATGGAGGGAAAATTGCACTCCACCTGGCCGAAGAAAAATGCTTGGGCTATGCTGAGGCATTTACTCCTCGAATTTCATAGGAGTCTACTAAAATCGATCTTTCTTGGAGAGGATAGCAGATATTTTAGAAAATGGAAAGGTTCAAGAAAGGGAAAAAAAAGAAGATCTAGAGCTGGATTGATGTGTTTTTGGCAATGGCAAGTCATTGATGGAGTCTGGTTGTTGTTGGCTTTACCACATTGGGACGGTTGGGAATTTCCATCCTATCGACTCATACGGCCCCAAAAATGAAATTGCTTGGTCCAGCAGACGAATCATATACAGTAACCATAGCTATAAGGTGGCCATATCCCAACTTAGGTTTTTGTAAAACCATGGCTCTTCTCCATGGTTGCGTAGCCTCAAATGCGCCCTGAAGTGGGGCGCAGATGAACAAACTTCCGAGATTTCACCAAGCAGCTTGGATTTCACCCAGAGTTTCATCAGGCCGGAGGGTGGCAAGGATTTCTCGAAACGGCAATCGGTCGGTTCCACGTGATGCTTTTTGGAAAACACTAAAACACGAGATATCAAGACAGGAATCTAGGAAAACCCCAACTTTTGCGCGTGATGTTGTTCTGCGACAAAGCGATTTAAAGTGAAGGGCTGGCTCTTCTTTCATGATCAAATGATCAGTCAATCCACATCTCAATGTTCATTCCAGATTGTCCAGGAAAAATAGAGGGGCCGGTTTGGTATATTCGTTTTTTTTTTCATCTTTTGGTTGGATTTCATGGGGGAAGCCTCTATCAATCAACCAACCAGTGAGAAATTGAAACATCCCATGGAGTTTGATTCTCTCCCAATTTCCCGCAGAAATCCACATAGTTTCTCTCCCATGTCCATACTTCTCCACATAGTTCTCTGCGGGAAAATTGTATTTTTCCATAGTTCTCTCACATCTGCAACCAGGGTTTCTATCAACTGTCTATAAACCGATGTTTTATGTATGAACTTTTTGATAAACGATGATAAACCTAGATATGTTTGATGAACGAAAGGTCGATTCCTATGTTTTTCCACAGATCTCACACCTGCAACCCGTGAAACCATCCCGGAAATCTGCAGCTGCACCAGCAACTTGTCCAAGGCCACTGCACGTTGCACCGACTTCACAAAAATCACCACCTGGCACTGCAGCGACTCACCGCCGTCGTGTTTTTTTTGCCCCAGATCTGTGGCTTCTTTGGTCGAAAAATCGAGGAAAAATCCCAATCCATCGTGATGTTACCTATTTCATGGCCATTTGGTATCAGCATTGCTGTATCATTTTTTGGATCAAATTGAACATCCCATTGCCAATTGCTTCAGAACTTCGTTTATCTCAACATGTTCATGTCTGCAGGGGATTCGTCCCTCTTGGGATACACCATGGTGATCAAGCTATGGCAACTATAATGTGGGTAAAACAATGCCATAAACCACCCATTTTGGAATGGTAAACATACCACCCATAAAGTTGGTGATTTGGGGGATGGTTTATTATTGTTTTATCCACATTAGTATCATATAAGATGAAAGAAAATCCCATGGTTCCTCACATCCATTCCAGTCCTTTCCAAAACCGCCGTGCAGGTCCGCACTCCTTTTCCACACGGTCAGGTGTCGAAGGTCTTGGACAAGGTCCGACCACCGTTAAGGTCCCGTAGCGCTGAGATCATCTTGTGGTACTCGTCCAGTAACTCCTCCACCTACAGACGTGAAAAGCCGAGGCACAAAACATGGGAGTGGTGCCCTGTTGCAATACAGATCCAAGTACCTTCTTAGGAAGTACGACTGGGGTATGATTTAGAGGGTTAAGTACCTTAGACAGTGTTTGGATCCAAAGGGCCATGTTGCAATAAGGGAAGATCAGCCTGGTGAAACTGTAAGATGTTGGCCAAAGGACATGAGACGAACCTGCAAAATATCGATTCCAGCAATGGATTTGGAAAACTCCCGCGGCGGTCCAGAACCCGCCCGCAGTTCCAACCAATCCACCAATTGTCACCGCTCTATTTGATTAAAAAAAACATTAATGATATCTATGTTCCTAAAAAAATGGAAATCTCTCAATCATTTATCTACAGTATTATACATTGTTAGTATATATATATATATGCCACTATATAAAAATCAACTTTCCATACCAGAAATCTTCCACCTCTCCAAACAGCAAATCTTCGGCGTTCCGATCTTCGAAGTTGAAGGTCACTCCAGCATCCATCAACCACAGCGGCAGCGGAGAGCCCTTGTCACCTGGGAAAGATCCAAGGGCCATAGATACCCATGGGCCATAGATGCAATATGTCTTATACCATGTATGTATGTCTGTCTGTATGTAATGTAATGTAATGTCATGTAATGTAATGTAAGGTAATGTAATGTAATGCAAGGTACGGTAATGTAATGTAATGTAATGTAATGTAATGTAATGTAATATAATGTAATGTACGTACGTACGTACGTATGTCTGTGTGTATGTATGTATGTATGTATGTATGTATGTATGTATGTATGTATGTATGTATGTATGTATGTATGTATGTATGTATGTATGTATGTAGCATGCATGTAAGTGTATATATATATATATATGTATATGTGTATATAGATATATACATATATATCATGTACGTACCTTTACAGTATTTATCCCATGCTTTGTTCATTTATTTTTCTACACATAGAGACGTAAACGTCTCAAAACATAAATGTACGTAAGCATATTATCAATAGAGACTTGATACACATAAATACATATATTTGTGACACAGGTAGCAAGTGACAAGTGCCCACAAATTCCTTTCAAGGACCGACCATCCTAGTTGATCCATCAACTATAGTAAATCATCTTGAAATCCGCAACTGTTCTGTTAAAATCAGCCACTTTTCTTGCTTTAACCTCCATTCATTCATTGCAATTGGTTGATATATCCACTAGAGTTCCTGTAGTCAAAAACCCTATAATCTTCTGAAATAGGGTTTTGACTAATTTGAAAGGATACTATAATCAAAAACTCGTTTTTTCCTTAGTCAAACAAAAACTGTTTTCTTGCACCCTTTAAAACCACCACTCCCCCCATCCCCAGCCCCGTCGCCGCCTTCCTCGCGCGCATCTCCCAGCTCCAAGGAGGTCAATCGCCGCGAGCTGCCACAGACAGAGACGAAGGCGGAGGCCAAGTCTGCCAGGCTCTTGCGCTCCTAAAAGACGCTGCGTTTCGTAGCTGTTTAAAAAGAACTATGTGATAAGATATGTAACCCTCTGGTAAACAGCCATAGCTATGGAAAATCACCATATTTTGAGTGGGAAAATCAACTATAAATGAATATTGCAAGGGTTACCCTCTGGTAATGACTAACAGTTTGCTATTGAAAATGGCCATTTATAGTTGATTTTCCCGTGAAGAATGGTGATTTTCCACAGCTATGTTAGTTTACCAGAGGGTTACATATCTTATGGTTATATTGTGTATATAAGTGTGTTGCGTGTAGTTGTAGTTATAGGATAATAGGTATAGTTGTAGCTATAGTTATAGCTGTAGTTAAATTGTAGTTGACATAAAATGGTTCTAGTTTTAGGCGTTATAGTATGATGATATGACAATACGATGATAATCTATGGTGATATAAACGATACGCGGTGATATGGTTTGATGATAAAAGTCATAAATGTGTATGATTGGATGGTGTGCAGTGGGGGTTGCGAAAGCTAGGAGGTGGTTTTTGGAGAAAAGATGTTTGGAAAGGACATGAGGAATCCTAGCAGGAGATGACATGAGTGTATCAAGAGGAACCGGGATACACATCCTACATATTTTGGCAGGTCAGGGGAAGCGGTACAATGTTTACACTCGTGTAGAACACCAAATGAATGTTCGAATCAAAAATTGGGACTTGTTAGAGGCTTTTAAAAAGTGTACATCCCACTTACCGACTCCCACTTTCAAACCCATCCGCGTCCAACCAGGTCGTTTCCCCACCTCAGGCGTCATGCGCGACCGGAAAGAGGTGGTAAACTCCAGGTTGGAATACAAGTTGGGCGGGGAGGCTTTCAGAATCAACGCCGCCAGCAGTGTGATCCAATGGGATCCGCTGGCGTCGGCGGTGAAGACGCGTTCCACCAGGAGGTTCTCTAGGAGGCGGATGGCGTTGGCGAAACAACTCAACTTGTCCTCCAAAATGAAGGGTCAACGGGGTCAAGGAATGGTACAAAGCCGAAAATCATGGGAACAAAAGAGGCGTCCTATTTTGGGAGCTTCGAAAATACTTGGAGTTTGAGGCTTGTCAGCTTACTCAGTCAAAATTCAAGCCAATCTTGTACACCAAGATAAGCCAACCTAACTTTGGCTTCCTACTTCCTCAAAAATGGTTGATCTCATCCCCATCTCCCCATCTCCCCATCTCCCCATCCCCCAACCCCATACCCTCTGGTAAACTAACATAGCTATTGAAGCCATGGCCATGGAAATACTGGATTTTCCCATTAAAAATGGTGGCTTTCCATAGTTTTTGTATGTTTACCAAAGGGTAACCACCCAACCCCCCATCCCCCAACGCCCCAACCCCCTCGTCCCCGGTCCCGCGGGGCGCGGTAGTGCTCCACTTTCCTCAGCTCATTTGCGGCGGCCTCGAAGGCCTCGCGCTGCTTGGGGGTGAACTTCGCCACAACCTGGCTCGCCACGTTGGGAGGACCGCTGAGTTGCAAAGAAAAATGGAGGATTTCGCGAAGAAAATAGGGATTGAACCAAGAAAAATGGTGAGTTACTGAGGATTTCATGGGATGGGGGATTTAAGATGGAGATTTCGCCCATCAAAAATTGGGAATTAGACGATGAAAATGGGGCATTCACCAAGAAAAATTGGTGATTTCTCCGCTAATTATTCAGAAAGGTGGGTGATTTCATCAAAAGATTTGTGGAGTTAACAGTACTTGACCAAGCAAAACCTGGGATTTATGACATTCAACCAACCATTTATCATATGTAGCCGTAAACATGGGTGAAGTCAAAAATATGGTGATTTCACCAACAAGCATGAGGATTCCATCCGGAAGACATTTGGGATTCACGCCGAATTGGTGGATTGGAGGGGATCTTCAGCAGCCAAACATTTTTGGGAGTCAACCCTCAAAAAGGACATTTCAGCAACGTAAATCTGATCTAAGTCATAAAAATGGGGACTGAACCACCCAAGAATAGGGGGTGTGAATAACAAAATTTGGTATTCTGCATGGTGGATTCAAGCCCCAAAAAATCTGAGTCATCTCAAAGCTCCCAAGGTCAACCAGCCCAGACTGGAGCTATGGGATGGCGGAGATTCTCATCGGGTTACCTCTCAGTTTTGGGGTTAAATGATTGAAAATGCCCAACGTCATTTGCTGGCAAAATCATGCAAAATCAACGTTATTCTTCGTTGAACCACAAAATTTATCCAAGTTTGCTGTTCAGTCTGCAATCTTTGCTGGTCTTATGCCCATGCTTGCTGCATCGTTCACTTGTCTTTCCTTGAATCCCTTCTTTGTTCATGAATTGAATGCCCCTTGGTTTGCTAAAGCACCAGTATTTTTGGTTTGATATGGTTTGATCCCCAGCCTTCACCGTTGCAATCTCGGTTGTTCTTGCTTGAACCCAATTCTTGTGGGCTAAAACCTCGTGCTTGATGATTGATCCCACGTTTTTCCTTTCAAAAATCCAGTGCAAGCCCCGAAATTTTGCTGCTGACATCCTTACAACTTGCAGGTTCAAGAAAAATAAGTCATTGGAGATCTCCATTTTTTTCCTTCAAAGTTTGAAAATCTCATGGTTTTTAACTGGAAATCTCCCCCGCCCAACTTGCCAAACCTCCTCCGCGCGCCGCGCCTCCTGCATGGGACTCGTTTTGGCCTTGCTCCGCGCCTCGCGCAGCGCCTGCTCCGCGCGCTCGTCTTCGCGGATGTCCGCGGGGTCGTGGCGGAAGAGTAGCCTTGCAGCGGCCACCAAGCCACGTCAGCCCGGGTTGGTTCAAGGGGTACCACGGGCGGGGGTTACCGGGAGTGATAAATGACACTGGGTAAAACTGGTGGTTTCTGAAAGAATTGGGGGACATTGAAAAAAACTGGATGATCATGAAATGTTTGGAATCTTATCAGCAGATTTGGTGATTGAATTTCGTTCGGATTGATGGAACAATGGGGATGAAAGCTCTAAAAATGGGCAGAGCTGTTGCAATTCGGGGATTTGAACAGCCAAGGTTAGGATTTCACCAAGCAACGAGAATGGTGATTCTATACTGCAGATTTGGGGAGTCAGGCATTGAAATCCGTTGAACAATGGGAATGAAACCTCGACCCATCACCCATCATGTCCGCATCAAGCAGCTTGTAGAGCTTCAGAACCACAAACTTCTCAAGGCCCTCGCCTGCTACCTGCCACGATTGCCGACCCCCTTTGAGGCTCGGTCCTAAGATTCGTAAAGAGTCTCAGAATCTGGACCTCTTTCAGATTTCTCCATGTTTTCCTGAAATCTTCTCATGAAATCACCTCTTTATAGATGTTTTTCCCATATTTTCCAGTAATTTTCCCGTGAAATCCGCTGTTTATAGATGATTTTCCCAGCTATGAAGGTCCATTTCTAGACGATTTCTCTACCCCGGTCCTCGCTATCCACCTCGGTACTGAAGGCTTCGGCCTGTGATGTGGAACCAGTGGAGAAATGGAATCGGTGACACGAAATTTAGACATCAAAAGTGGGGAGTTGATGGGATTTTATTGAATTTAATGGGATTTAATCGGGATTTAATGGGATTTTTATTGAATTTAATGGGATTTAATCGGGATTTAATCGGATTTAATCGGGATTTAATAGGATTTTAAATGACTTAATGCCAGTTAATGGGACTTAATGGGATTTATGTAGTTGAATCTAATGGGATTTGATGGGATTTAATCAGGATGCCGATATATGTGTGAAACCAGGCTGGCCGGGTTCGATGATGCTTCCCACATGTTTTCCAGCATGTTCCAACTTTGGGGGATTACCATTGAGAAAACCAACAGTTCGATATGGAAAACCCCTCATGAATGTAGATCGTTTATTTTGAACGGGAGACCCATTGTTTACCACACATCTTTTTGGCATTAATAGTAACCATTCTTATTAACCATTATATGATAATGACCCATATAATGGCTATAAAACTACTTCATGACTATATATAGCCGTATTGATACGATTATAACAACCATTATATAGTATGAATATGTCTTGACCATTATCACACAACCACTATGACTAACTAGTCATTATTCATAAACAGTTTCTATGCAATATTATAACCATTAGTAACCACTATTATTGACCATGAATATATTGACCATCCAATCTATATAATTCACTGTTATTCACCAGCTAATACTAACCACAATTATATAACCAATATTACCAACCAAAATAATCAATCATTATCATAAACAGTGACTATTCACTATTATTACCGTAACCATTATCAATAACCATTATTATATAACCATCATCCATGACCATTACTACAAACCAGTATTGGTAACCATTGTTATGAACCACTATCAGAAACAGCTACTAGTTCGCTATTGTTAGCATATAACCATGATTCTTAACCATCAACCAGTAGAACTAACCATCAATAACCATCGTTAACCATTATGAACCATTGGAACTAACATGAATTAACATAGCATAGCAAGATATAGCCATTGGCTATTATGATATTAGATGGTTAATTGCTATGGCATTATAGCCATCTAACAGAACTTGCTATGGCTATGAATTATATATGGCTATGAATTATATAATAATGAACCATACAACCATGATTATTAACCATTATTAACCATTATTAACCATTATTAACCATTATCAACCATTATCAACCATTATCAACCATTATTAACCATTAGAACTAACCATAAAAAAAATCCCCAGGCGCCACAGCTGCTCCCCGCCTGCAGCAGCTTGGGCGTGGCCTGTTTCAGGAAGCCTTGGATCCTGCGCGACGCTGCCAGGCGGGACAGATTCGCCGGGAAGTCGTTGACGAAGTCGCGGATCTCGTTGACCACCGCCTGGCCACAAAAGGCGCGTGCGGCTGGAAGGAAAAGGGAGGAAATTCACTGGAAAAACTGGGAAAAAGTTAGTTTTACCCTCTGGTAAACTAAGATAACTACGGAAAATCACCATCTTTTTATAGCTGAATCAACGAACTCAATGGCAATTTTCAATAGCAAACTGTTAGTTTACCGGAGGGTAAGTGAGTTTCACCATGAAAAATCTGGCGATTTTTTGGTTCAACGATAGACACTTGGTGTTTTGCGGGTTCTTTCCTCAGAAATTTCGCCTGGCAGCGGAACATCCGATGAAAAAAATCAGGTGTTTTGATACAAATGTCATCTCGAACTGTGGGGATCTTAGCATCAACAATCCATGTGGGAAATCCGCCTGCGCCGAAGGATGTTTGAACCTCTCCACGAAGTGCGCGTAGCTATACCTAGGACACGGCGCCCTGGCGGCACCCTTTCCAAGTGCCTGGTCTCTAGGGGGAATCCACAACCCATCGGAACTGCGGTGAATGCATTAACTAACATGGAAATCTGTGTCATATTTGAACATGTCAATCGAAAAAAAATCCCCCAATCTTTCAGGGGATACTCCTCTGAAACTATAGAGCTAGATGGAGATCAATCAAACCAACCAACCAACCAAAAAAACACCTAACCAACTGAGCTGGACAGAACATTTACCCACATCTCTTCCATCTCCCCTCCAATTCAGATCCCAGGTGCCCCGATTCCCTTGGCACCAGCGAGGCTTCCGCCCCCTTCTCCTCCGTCTCCGCTGCATCGGTGCCGTTGGCGCCGGGGCTGGCGGAGGACTCGCCGGGCTCGTCGGCGGGGGGCTCGCTGTCGGCCATGGCAGCGGAGCTCTCGGTAGTGCCACTCCCCCCAGTGATGTTTGTTGGTTTATAAAGTCCATCAATTATAGATATCTGTATGGAGATAGATATATCTACCATAAACTATGGTCAACATAGTTCTCAACCAACTTGGCTAAGTAGGGGCACCACTCCAATTAAAAACATCGTGGAAAGATCTAGAAATATGCCAATCCCCTACAAGGTGGTGCCCCAGTTAGTTGGCTACGTTGGTGTAGTTCAGTTGACTGTTGGGGTTATGGAAGATATCTCGAACTAGTTCGATGGGGGGAAACTAAACCAAGAAACAGAACTGGGATCTGCTCGCGGCTGGATGTTGTTTTTCTACACTTTCCATGGGAGAATCTAGCTCAAAAGCTATGTTCTTGCTTTTTGATGGCGATGAAACTATGAAATGCAGGAAAGCTTTGGGCCTTTTCGCCGGGTCAAAATGTGAGTTGAAGCCTTTTCATCCTCTGGGGCCAGCATCATTCTCTCTTTGGGAAACCTGTTGAGATGTTGATCCAAACCAGGCTGCCTTGGATCCCAGCCTTGAGAGAACAGCTGCAGCCGGATCGCTGGGTTTCATGGGATGGTCCTTTCTAGACATATCGACGTATCGGCATGAAGAAATTCCACTCCATTACCAAAGGTCATCTACCACTCGATTGCAAACCATCTAGAATTGATACTTCTGTCGAATTGTATTTGCCCATCTGTGTCTGCTTTTCTTTAAAAAAAATGAGCGGACATGTATGCGTATGTGTCAAACCCTGGTAGCCTATTGCTCAGATCAAACTAGCTGGCACAGCTACATGTTCATTCTCCCATGTGATGAATTATGACCGGACTCGTCCTCGCATCCCCAAAGCTCCTGTCTGTTACATCCCCATGGAATTGTTGGAATCTAAGCCCGATTTTGCTATTCATGGCTCATCTTGGATCCCCTGCACGAAATTAAAAGGACTGGGTCTTGTTATATATGTATATAAGTATTGATACTTTATATATAGGTCTTAATATAAATATACATATATATATATATAGTTATATATACACCTACTGAAGAGTTCATGCAGTATATACAATACCCCTGATATCCCCATCAAAGTGGCTAATCATGCCCTTTGGTAATGACCAACAGTCTGCCATGGAAAATGACCTATGGAAGTAGTATGATTTACCTATTAAACATGGCCATTTGAACTCAACAACCATGGCAAACTCCAAACGATTGCCAGCGGGGAAACAATTATCAACTACAATCTACAATCAACTTTACTCCCATATTCTTAATGATTAAACCACTGTAAACCCCTATCATTGATGGTTTGAATCTCCTTTTTTCCACCTTGTCCTCCAGCTTTCCCCATGGACCTGATTGAACTCCAAGGCGTCGAGGAGATCGTTCAGCTTCCGGTTCTTCTCCTGCGACGTGGTTGATTCGTTTGGGGATTTTCATAGGGAATCATTCCATGGAACTAGTTTTGGGGTGGAGAATGGGATATATAGTTGGGAAATGGTGATTACATAGTCATTTTATAGGGGTTTTAACCATTGAACCGTTTCATCCAACACGTTTGTCGGTGAAAGCCGGCTAAATCACAAGTGGTGCTGGTTGAATCCTATCTTGGTTGTCATCACAAATTGTGCTGCTTCAACATGTCAAGAATTCCCTTTTTCTTGTTTCTGGAAATATATTTTTTCCTCGTGAACTCCCCCATTTTTTCGTGGTTTCACCCCACAAGTCGTGCGCCTTTTCGGTGAGCTTCACGTAGTACTGCAGCAGTCCATGCAGCGTGAGCTTCGATTCTTCGTCTACGCGGATCTCGTGCGGGTCCTGACCGTGGGCCCCATGGGATCCGACGTGGGCCATAAAAGGGGGTATCCCCATGGGCAAGCCCAGATTGTTGTACATATATATACATATATATATATATATGTGTATATATATATATATATACATGTATATATATGCATGTATATGTTCCCCAATATCTAAGCGTTTAACATAGATGTGAAAAACAGAAATACATGGCGTTGATTTGCGAAACAAACAATGATTTTCCATAGTCCTCCATATCTTTTTCTATGCTCACCCCAGGGTGCCCGGGTGCCCCATCGCCTGCATGAACTTCTTGCAGAGCTGTCGGGTCTCAGCCGACATGGTGGCACTAAACATCATCACCTGGCAGAGCGCGAAAAAAAAACGCAGTGCTACGGGGCATGAAAAGATGGCAACAAAAAAAGTGGGGACTGAACCAACAAAAATAAGAGATTCTTCCAGGAAAATGATATTCCACCAGCAAAAATGACATGTAGTCATGTAGTCAAAGAAAAGGGGACTCAACGAGCAAATAATGCAAATGTCATCAGCACAATTTTGGAGTTCAATGAGAAAAGTTCAGGGGTTCAACACACGACACATCGAGGGTCAACATGCGCACACTTTTTGGTGATTCTAGTGGTGAGCGATCCCTTGTTTAGGCATCCAATTGCGACTCACCCACAAATATGTATGAATACCAAAAGAGTAAGACAAGACTGAAGATGGTTGAGGAAGAATAAAATAGAAAATTGCATATCAAAAACAGAAGGCACTCCTCCTGCAGAGAAGATACACCCATGGGGTGATCTGGCCAGAGCCAGGACCATGTCTTTCTCAGTTGTTCACCGCGCCGGTTTCATCTTTCGGGAAAAGTAAGGCTTCTTGTTGGCTCCCCGGTTCATGCAGGGCATTTTCGTACTTCTTGAAGTTGCAAGAGGGTGCAAAAGCAGTGACTGAATCAATAAACAAAGAAGGAAGTGAACAAACACGCAAATGAATAGTCCCAGTAGATTGCCAAATTCTGTACTTATCAGTGAAAAAACAAGGAAAAAATGCCTTCCGAAATCCCATAAGACATGGCCAACAGCCCGTCCACCTGCTTCTTCTTGGGAGTCTCCAAGAAGATCTGTTGGACGTCCTGGTGCCAATGGCATGGCATTGTTCATCGCCCCCAAGACCCAGGCTTCCCTCCAAAGTCCTTTCGCATGTCCACCTTATCCAGACATTTGTCGCACTCGTCCAGCACAAACTGCTGGATCTTGTCCAATTTCAGATCCTCCATGAGCCGGGGGGATGACTATTGGAAGTTGTGCCATATCAGGCTGGGGCTCCAGTTCGTTAGCTGAGTTGGTGCAACTCCAACAACGTTTGGGTTGACTAAGGGTACATAAGTATCATTCAAGGGATTATAAACCACCTTAGAACTGGGGGGCACCACCCTGCATGTATCTCATGGGTACCAGAAAGGTTTAGACAGGATTGTTTCACCCACTATTCACCCCAGTCATGTATATATATATATATATCCCATGTACAGAAGGACTTATTGTACCCAGTTCCCATCCTTTATGCCATTGTTTGTCCCATGTAGAAGGCTTCCAACAGATTCACCCAGCTGGTGACCATTAAAGCCCGAATTTCTTAATTTTGCAGTGATAAGGATCTATAATATATATATATATATATATGTATAGATAGATACACACATAATCTATACATCACATTATATTACCCAACTAATTGATATTGATTGGCCATCACTCCCATGCCGAATTTACCACAAGCTATCCAATCGCCCACCCAACAGACGCCGCTGCTCTCCTTTTCGCGCACCAAGCCCAGCACGCGGCCGGGCGTGCCGATCAAAATGTGGGGACACGAGTCCTGCTGACGTGGCACGGAGGGATGGAGAAGAGGATCGAAATGGGGCGATTTTTCTATGGGATGTACCAAAAACAGAAATGGATAAAAATGGGACAAAGCCATGTACATGATTGTTACATGATGTCCAAGATTCTCAAAGATTCAGAATCAGTTGAGTCTTCCTTGAAGGGGATAAACATCTGCCTGCTGGCTATGCGGCTGAGATATGACTCAGGGAGAAAGTCAGCACCATGTCCAAAACACACCAGGCTTGGGGTGAAAGATCACTTGAAGCGGGAAAAGGAACCTGCACACGGCCAGGCATGCAACGATGACTTTGCATGCCTACCCCAACCACCCGTCAGGAAGCCGACAAGCTATGGCATCATCTCCAGCGTCCTTCAGCATTTCTTTGTCTTTGGACATCGGAGTTCCACCATAGACCACCGCGGGCTTAATCTCCTGGCTCGGTTTCTTGCAAGGCACAGCTTTCAACGTGATAACCCAGCAAAACCCTACCATTCACCAGTCCATCAGAATCCTCAACACTATAGAATACAAGTGAAATTCACTCGAGGAAAAGAGAAATAAACTCCAAATTCACTTCTCGAACCCAGTTTAGACCTCCTCCCCCCCTTCCCCCCCTTTCAGTGCACCGGGAAGTATTTCGCGAAGCGTTCGAACTCGTGCTTGATCTGATAGGCCAATTCCCTGGTGTGGCAGATCACCAACGTCCTCACCGCCTCACCGTTTCGAGGTGTGCGAAAAAACGGTCAGGCTTTCGATGGGGAAATCTGAAAATCAGAGGGAAACTTACTGTTTTAAGTCCAGACTGAGGAAACAAAATTATGGAAACATCATTTCTTGATGAGAGCGGAAGGAAACGCTTCACAGCTTCTGTTTGGACCCCAAGATGCCTGATCTGCTGCCCACCCGTGCGGCTTGGTCAGCCACGCCCCCATTTTGCCCATATGTCAAGCATTTCAATTGAAACTGAAACCCCATTGAAGTTGGTTATAGCCAGTTATAGCCAGTTATAGCTTGATAGTTATAGCTTCATACGTTTATACATGACATGTACATCCCATTTCGGTGGACCAAAAACAGCACAGCCCCCGTTCCGACATCCCCACAGGTCGCCGCCTTCTCGGAGGAATCCACCTGCTGCAAACAGGCCAGGACGAAGACCGCGGTCTTTCCCATGCCTGACTTCGCCTGCGATCAAGACCCAATGAACACCCGAAGTCAACAACTCCTTGCAGCTGACAAATGATGATGTTTCAGGCCTGGCACAGGACATCCGTTCCCAAGATGGCCTGCCGAAGGCGGAGCTGTGGCGTTTCAATTCAAGGTCTTGAAAAGCGAATTTTGTCGGATACTTTGAACAGCTTCCATCTGCATCTATTTTGCTTTTTCGCTTCCTATCTATGTTTCAATTTCTCAAACACTTTTTGGAACAGCATCGGTAGGTATCTGTACAAGTGACTATGATTCCCTTCCCCCAAATTGTTCGCGCAGTATGCATTGCGCAAGGGTGGGAAATGACCACGTCCCCCGCCTGCGGGATGCACTCGTGCTGCACCTCTGAGGGATGCTCGAAGCCACAATCCACGATGGCTCGGATCAGCTCAGGCCTTAGATCCACGTCACGGTGAAGATTTTTTTCAATGGAAAACAATGGGATTATGATCATCTAGGATGATAATGGGATGATGATGGGATTATGATCATGGGAAGATCTAGCCTCTGGTTACGACTAACAGTTCGCCATGGAAAACCACCATTTTTGATAGGTAAATCACCATTTTTATCATCTAGAAATGGGCCATTTTTTCCATGGCTATGTTAAATAACCAGAGGGTAAATGGGATGATCATATCCCAATGGGAGAATGTGACTTTCATGGGAAATCTATGGATGATCATCCACAACACTGGCCCAAAACGAAAGGTGGAAGCGACAGCCCTGTCATATCCATGTTTTTGGACAAACAGCCCATCCCTACATAGTCATGGCCATTTTGGCCATTTTGGGAGATGCTTTCGGGAGGGTAGGTACAAGGGTACTCAGGTCAACCCCCAATGAAAACTCTGACTCATTCAGAGGGTTGCCTCAACAAGTCATCATCTCCTAGCAAAGTACTGGACCCCCTTGACTGAAAACAACACTTCCCTGACGACTGTTGATTCTGACGCGTCTGGATCGGTTTTATGCGCTCACCGTATTATGGTGTCGGTTGGATTTTATTTGTTTTTATGGTGTTGTCAGCAGGGCTGTCATCCGCAGCTCTGTTTCGAAGTCCGTGCATTCCGTTTCAACACAAGCATAAATATATGCAGACTTTGGGAAAACTNGTCAGCAGGGCTGTCATCCGCAGCTCTGTTTCGAAGTCCGTGCATTCCGTTTCAACACAAGCATAAATATATGCAGACTTTGGGAAAACTCTTCAAAACGAAGAATGCGAACTGAAACAAGCACTGAAGAAAAAAGGTTGCATTTAAGCAGATGTTGCTGAACTACATTTTTATTTTTTACATATTGACATCTTGGGGCAAATATATATCGAAATTTCGTGTTCCAGAAGCATAAATCCCTGTAAATTACAATGTAAAGTGCTCATTTCTCATCCTATCTCCAAAACCACAATCGTAGAAAACCCACGCCCGCCTCAANTCCCTGTAAATTACAATGTAAAGTGCTCATTTCTCATCCTATCTCCAAAACCACAATCGTAGAAAACCCACGCCCGCCTCAAGGCGGTGATCCCTTGTTTTCTTCTAATGTGTCAATGTCCAAATTTGATGATGGAAAATCTACATTATCCCAGTCGATAGTGTCTTTTTTGTAGTGATACATCTTACAGGCGTGGTCTTTCTCATAAATCTCAAAAACTCCACATTGGACACTATACTTGAAACATTGATTGTCTTCATTCTGAATGTTGATACAAGCTTTCTTGTTTTGTATCCATTTGGGTAGTTCAATNTATACTTGAAACATTGATTGTCTTCATTCTGAATGTTGATACAAGCTTTCTTGTTTTGTATCCATTTGGGTAGTTCAATGAATGAACCACCCCTTGTTGGATTGTATTTGTCAAAGTTTAAATCTAATCTTGTCCATCTCTTCAAATACCCAACCACTTCTGCTGTGTTCTAAGTTGTGTATTTGATATTCAATGTCAGTTGCCATTTGTGATAGAACATTTGGGATGTCTTCAATGTGTGTAAGTTCATATCGTCTACTTCTTATTCCCTGTCCATCAATTTCATCATTGACCTTGTCTTTGAAAGTGTCGAACGTATCAACAATTAGTTTCATTCCCTTATTCTGTTGTCAAAACTCCTTCAGTTTGCAATTCTTATATTTCAAATATTGAAGTGCTTTGATGCCTTTGACTTTGATGCCACTGATGGAGTAACTGTGAGCATAATTGCCGAATGCTGATTGGTCTTCTGTAATTGTTGCTTTGTATCTTTTTTGAATGCCTGTGAGTGCTTTGTTCTTGTCCAGTTTGACCCATCTAGCATCTCTCTCTTATGTTCAAAATCATATTTTGTGTATTCAATGGTTTTCCTGACTTCCTTGAGTTTTCTGGTAAGTCTGTCGGATAAGGGCTTGGTTCTATCATAGTTGTAGGTTTTCTCACCTATCTTAAGTTTCTTTCTAACTACTTCCCCCTGTTGGGAAGTTATTAGATAATCTAGTGCTGTCTGGTCTATATCTGACTCCATATAATTTAATCCCATATTAGGGTAGGGTTGGTGGTTGGGGTGCTGGGGTGCTGGGGTGCTGGGGTGCTGGGTTGAAAATGAATAGATAAACATTATCAACAAATTTTGACATTGTTGATAGTGTTTTTGAATTAGAAACGGTTGGCATACTTCTTACAAATCCTAATGTTTCTATGTTTTGAAAGGTTGGATTTGCTTGATATTGTCTTTCCACAGTCAGGGCAGATTATGGGTGTTGATAGATCTTGCTGATAATATGTTTTGGAATAGTCTTCATCCAAAGGTTCTTTTTTGTATGTGCCATCGAGGTTTCTTCTTGTCATTTTCGCTTTTGGTGTTGATTGTGGGGTTTCAGTATTCAATGCTTGAACCATTGCGTCAAAGACATCATCAGTCACTTCTTGATGAACGCCATCGCATACCATATAGCAGGGCAGAATTTACTTTATTCTATAAGGCGTCATTCTTCAAGTGTTTTTGGGGTGGTGTTGTTTTTTGGGTTTCGGTTGGTGTTTGGTTTTGCTCATTGGGGTGTTCGTCATAAAATCCGCCACTGCGACTGCCAAGAAATCCAACCTGCCAAGAAATCGGAACCGCGCCTGCCACAACAAAAAAGCATCATCCGATTCAACATCAACAATTTTGACAACCAAAACATAATCCAAAAAATGAGCATCTCATCCATCCCATAATCAATCTGCGAGTATGCGGTTTTGTCATGTATATCTCAAGGTAGAGCAGAGGTAGAAACGATAGATACTATATAGTGCCACTGTGGGGGTCTGCTTATTTCTGCTTTCGCTCCCCCCATCAGTGACCCTTTTTCTCACTTCCTTTTGTCTGGGGTCATTGTGGAGTTTGCTTTCATTTGGCGGTTCGCTCACCCATCAGTGACCCTTCTTTTTCCTTTTTCTCCTTTTATTTCTCCCATCCCTTTCCGAACCCTCCCATCCCTAAAAGTGCCAGACTGTTACAAATGGTGAACCTTCTGAACAAGCAGGTCAAGCAAAGGATGATGGATACTACATGTTACATGTGTATATTATATATATATATATATGAGGATGGGTTCAATATACAATATAACATATCCCAAGGGGGATGCGGATTGACTGTCCAAATGTCAAATGGTGTTCATAAGAAGCCTTCTTTACTTCAGTCTTCAAAAGTCCTCATTTGAAAACAAGATTGACTAACCTTTGTCCAATTACTTCCATCCTTGAAGCCTTCTCCACTTGAACCCTTAAAAGTTCCAACATCTCCTCATCGGCATACTCATCAGTGATATCTTCTTAACCTCAATGCGGGCAAAAATGGCAAAACAAATTTCAAGGGCATTCGGGGTGAAGGATAGGGCTTGGATTACTCTCCAGGATTTGCACCCATCATCCACTCACCCTTGGGATACTCATTCAGGGATGTCTCCCTATGGTTCAAGGCATCAGTAATCTCCTATACAGGATTGCTAAAAGTCATACCGTTGGTGACTTGAAGTCGCAGGGTTGATGACTTGGACAAAACCACCCCATGACTTGAAGTTAGGAAGACCGTGACTTTAGGCAATTTGAATAATCCCAGTTCTTCAACGTCTTGAATTCACGGATGTTGGCAACAGCAGTCTGAAAACCAGGGGCAAATTATGCAACGTTCCTGTCAGCTTTAATAACAGTGACAAGTCACTCGAAGAGTGCTCAAACAACACTTCAAACATAGTTGCTTAATGAGGCTACGAAACTGCTTGGTGATGTCACTGGTTCTCACATCTTGCGCATGACTGGCATCCATGACACGAAGCAAATATCAAAATGGAGTTGCAAATGACATGACTGGGCAGTGCTTCTTTTCTCAATCAGCCCTTGAGGCGAGAGGTAGCAAATTGCAAGTCCGGCACGTGAACCGCTACAAACGGAACCAAGAAGTCGNTGACTGGGCAGTGCTTCTTTTCTCAATCAGCCCTTGAGGCGAGAGGTAGCAAATTGCAAGTCCGGCACGTGAACCGCTACAAACGGAACCAAGAAGTCGGGTCTTCTTCAGTGTGGCAATCTTCACACTGCGCGGACTGCCCGCCCCGCCGTGCCAAGTTCACTCTATACAGCAAAAAAAACCATACCCCTCACNGTCGGGTCTTCTTCAGTGTGGCAATCTTCACACTGCGCGGACTGCCCGCCCCGCCGTGCCAAGTTCACTCTATACAGCAAAAAAAACCATACCCCTCACTGTCTGCAACGTGAAAGCAAAGCACATATGGGAACACCATATCATGACATGAGTGTTCATTTTCCGAATCAATTTCACGAATGAGGGGCTGGTTGAAGGGTTGTTCATGTAGTGAAGCCCGTCTCAGAGCATCTCATTCAACTCTCTTTGTTCCCCCTCTACGTGGGACTTGGGGCGTCCCTAACACTGACGCTGCGGGAACTACTAGCCAAACTGTGCTTAAACGTCAAACCGCTTGTCACCGGAGGGGGATGATGACACATTGCCAGAGGCACAGCTGATTTCTTTCACTGTCTGATTGTTGCTTTCGTTCAGAGCTTGAAGAAGCCTTCCAGCCCCAGCATCTGTGAATTTGTTGCCCCTGAGGTTGATGTCCTTCAAAGCAGTGTTCTCTTTCAACATCAAGGCAATCTCATCCACGATGACATCGTCGATGTCACAATAACCGAGATCAAGTATTTCTAGGGACTTGTTCTGCTTCAATGCCTCTGCAATTCTTGCAACCCCGGTCCCCATCTCCTTGTTGAAACTCAAGTCGATGTCCTTTAGAGCAGAATTCGTCTTCAAGGCTTTGGCTAGAAGGGTCACTGCATCAGGACTTAGCCCGCAGTCCTTTAGGGATAGGTTCTGGATGACAGAAGTGTTCAAAGCGTTGGCTATGGCATCAATGCCTGGTTTTGTGAGGTGATTCATGCGAATACTTAGCACTCTCATTGTTTTGTTCTTCATCAAGGCTTCAGCAAGATCAATAGCTCCGCGGTCTCTCATGCCACAACTGCCTAGATCCAGCATCTCCACAGCTGAGTTCTCATGGGCAATCACTCTGGAGAATGCCTTGACCCCTTCATCCCCGATCGTGTTTCCGAATAGGTTGATTTCCTTGATGGTGCTTTTGTTCTCATCTGCCATCTTTTCTTCGACTGCCTTGGCCAAGCTAATTGCTTCATATGGCGTGATGTGTTTGTTTGAGAGTTGTATCCCATCAATCGTGCCCTGCTCAATTTGCTGGATGATGCTCCGAATGTTCTCGCCCACTCCTTGCTTCGGGCTCGTGTCCTCCTGGTCGACCTGCTCTTCCTTCTCATAGCCTCCCTTCTTCGCCTTTCGCTCGTTGAGAGCCTTCTCCAATTCCGTCTTCTTATTGAAGTACTCCATGAACTTGTGATTGGCCATCTCAAGGGCTCTTTCAAGACTGTCGGTGCACTCTTGTGACGCAATCCATGCAGAGAAGTCGGAGGAATTCAGGTCAATGGGGAAATTGGAGGTGTTGGAGTCCACGCCATCCGGCATTGCGAGGAAGGATTGACTACACACAAACACCCTGGCACACTACTTTGTCTAATATTTCTTGATGATGGCGATCCACAAGCAATTGATGCGTGCAACGGACAATGGATGATTCAAGCTGATTGTTTTCTGAGAGTTGCTTTGCAATTTTGACTCTGACTCAACCATCTGAGTGCCCCGGCAAAAGCAGCACAGAAGTAGACGATGAAGACAACGCAACAGGGCGGCCGATCGACAAAAAAGCGGTGAAACCATAACTGCCATAACAACCTCAACCCCAAGCAAACAAAGCAACAAAGAGAAGAGAACAACACCAATCAATAGCACAGAAAATAGAAAAGACACAGGAAAGAATAAGACATCAGCAAACAATAGAATACTTCAATGACCCATTTCCTTCATAGTATGACGTCTAATCGTAACTACAACCGGTAAAACTTTACACCATATGAGTATAGCACACTTACAACCTATAAACCTGACAATGAAACAACAACCCAGAAGAAAGAAAACAAGAAGGGAAAGAATGAATGAGACTAAAAAGGAGAAGATGAATCAGAAGAAAGAAAAGGCACACACCTTACCCAAGCAAACCTAAAACCCTAACAGGTGAGCAATCCAACCAGGGTGACTTCAGCTAGCAGAAGCTAGCTTTCGTGACATGCCGGGTTTAACACGAGTTTCTTGGTTGAATACCCGCTATCTTTTTCCGGGAAAATCGCTACGAGTCTACGAGTCTACAGACCGCCTCCTGGGATGACCAAGCCAAAGGAAGCACAAGACACGCCAGTTGTGCTATCCTGCAAATATATGTTTTTAAATATCAAATGGTGAAAAGACAAATGATGTTTCCTGCTCTGTTTTTTCTGGCAGGGATCAAAAGAAATACATATAGAGCGTGGTAAATCGTGCAAATCGCAATAAATCATGAAAAAACCATGCTTGAAACCATGAGAGATCGACTTGAATCATGATAAATGATGGTTGAAAGTAGAAACCATGATTGAAACCATGATTAATTAAATTGCATTTTCTCCATATAGATCATGTGGATCATTTATTGACCTATCCCCATTTTGCCAAGCAGCTTCAGCAGGAAGTCCTTGAAGCCCGACGCGTGAAGCGCTGCTTGGCCCTTCTTGGCCTTTTTAACGCAGCACGGGCGAAAGGTGGGCAGAACCCCGGCTTCGGTGGGAAAATGACGCAGAGAAGGTGGCAAAAATGGAGAAAACATGTGGATTTCACCAGGAAGAATGGGGATTTNGAAAGGTGGGCAGAACCCCGGCTTCGGTGGGAAAATGACGCAGAGAAGGTGGCAAAAATGGAGAAAACATGTGGATTTCACCAGGAAGAATGGGGATTTTATCATGGATATATGATAGCCTCCAGTGTCATCATGCCGTGGCATGGAAATCCCCGAACTCAATGGAGGTTTCTAGCTGGGAAAATCCCCGAACTAAATGGTGGATTTTCCAGCACGCCATGTTTGATTACCNATGCCGTGGCATGGAAATCCCCGAACTCAATGGAGGTTTCTAGCTGGGAAAATCCCCGAACTAAATGGTGGATTTTCCAGCACGCCATGTTTGATTACCGGAGGGTATAAGGAAAAATCTTCGTTTTTTTGGGATGGGAGTGATTCTCATCAATCCTTACGGGCCACTCTCGAGCTTTCATTGGGTATCATTGGGAAACTGCAAAATATGGGATTCAGCAATGGTGAATGTGATAAAGAAATCACCGTGTTTGACCCATCAACACGTTCTGTAAATAGAAATATCCCTCAATCCAATAGCTAAACCACAACCAACAAAGCTTCAAACCCCAGAACAAGGTCAAAAGATAACCCTTTTTTTGTGGTACTTTTTCCGGGGATCAAATATTACTGCTGAATGATTTCCAATATCTCAATCTAAGCTATCTGAAGCCCCAAAGCAGCCATTGGTGGATCAACTGGTGGTTGGGGCTTTTCACCTTCTTGGATTGAGGCCTGAGACTCTTGGGGTGCTCGTCAAAGACCGTAGTATCACTGGATTGATTAAATGGAAAATCTACAGGAAACCATGGTTTTCCCCATTAAATATAGAGGTGTCCTGTAAATGTTCCCTTAAACCAATCCAGTGATAGTAATAAATCCATGTTGGGGGATATTACACATAAAATGTTGGACGGTTTCGAGAAACCCCAGTTGAGAAATACTCCGTGATTTCAAAGTCTCAGCTTCATCCCCATTTTCCATTTTCCTGTTAATCCCCCTTGTTTTGGTTGATTATCACCCTACTTGGGTTGCATCCTGATTAGCAAGTTTTTGATAACCTATACTACTTGGGTCTATCCTATATATCATTCACCCCATTTAGTTCGAGGACTTTCCCAGCGAACGAAACCTCCATGGCTACTTCGGGGAGTTCCCACCCCCGGACTGCCTCGGCATCTTTGGACTCCTCGTTCTTGGCTGGTAAACTGTTACATAACTATGGAAAATCACCATGCTTTTAATGGGAAAATCAACTATAAATGGCCATTTTCAATAGCAAACTGTTAGTTTACCAGAGGGTAATAGATGGTGCTTTGTTTAGATGCTTCTTCAAGCTCCATTTGGCCCAATGGTGGATTGAAACTGTCTCCAATTTGGGGATGCCACCTGTTCGACCCGAACGGGAGTTTGCTTGGGGCACTTGGAACGGAAGTTCACTGAGCAACATATTGGGATTCAATGATTGGATCCACCATTCAATATGTGCAGGTGAAAATTCATTGCCCACAACACTACAATAAACATTGGGTAACTGGCTAATAACATCTAATAACCGTGGTTAGAAAGTCCCCATTTCTATAGTGCGTTATCCCATCTATAAATGGATGAACTAAACCAGTGTTTTGTTCCTCTCAACCTACATTATTTTAAGCATCATATGCTTGGGAAGCTCAATTGGTAGCTCCAACTGGCTGACTCCAGATGGGGCCAGTGCCTCTTCGTCGAAGTCAGGAAGCTCCTCTTGATCCTCGAGCAACGCTGGGAACGGTTTATAACTCGGTCCAATACCCAGGATTTGTGGTAGATAAACGAGCTACAAATGGAACAAATGGGTTTAGAACTCCAAATGCTCCATAGATTTACTGTATGGTAGATGACGGCAACTACTTATAGATTGGTGAGTTATAAACCAACAAACGTAGCTGGAACCACCTTGCAGGTCGTATGATCAACCAAGGTGGGGTCGAAGTTGCTAGCGACCCTTACACAACTTGGGGGTGTATCCCATATATAGCTGGGTTGCAACTATGATTCTTAAGCACATACCAAATGGCACATTCGAGCTGGTACCCAAGGTGTATGTAAGGAAGTAGACCCAGGTTTTTCGCCGACACTGCTGGATAATTAACCAAGAAACATGGATGTATAGTAGACCCACACAGTGTATGACAGGCCATTTCAGCTACTGAAATAGGAGGCATATACGGAAGATATATCCAAGCATGAGGCCCACGCAAATCTCCCCTGAAAACGTGTACATCTTGAGTCCCTGTGGAGCATTGAACATCTTCAGTGAGATCCCCATTGATGGGGATATATCTCAGTCTTGTTGCTGATGAACATGTCAAAAGTATGTCTGGGACCCAAGTGACCTTTTTTTTGGGTTTAGACCTCCATTTTGAAGGGTCACAATCTTGTTTTGCAGCTCATTTCTGTTTGAGGTATATGTGTGAAAAAGAAAACAAAAAGGGGGTTCGTTGGAAGTTCATCTGCCTAAACCCCAGCAGCTGCAGCAACGCTCCTCCGCTCCCATTGCTCTCAAGATCTGACTTCGCGACGTCCCGGCGTCGCGGATTTTGAGGTGTTCACAGCTGCGCCCCAGCCTCCAATGGGGTTTGAGGAGAAACAGAGAAAGGTACCGATGGACTCTCAAAATTGACTTTTGTTACTATGCAATTTTGGGGGTTTAACAATATTTTGACCAATACCCAAGAGGACCACAATCATTTTCGGGACCATGACCCGGGTTACCCCTCGGATCTGCATCCCGATGACCTGATGAAACACGGAATCCCCAGGGGTCGTTTCAGATCACTTTTCCCATGGCCAATTTGGCAGTCCATATCAAATCATCTAAAGCCATAGGAAAAGTGATCTTAGTTGGGGTTCATATTCCTAATTATCTAATTTAGGCTAAATCTAGGTTCATATTCCCCTACTATTGGAAAAATCAAGTTTCGATCCGCCTAAAATGGTTCTATCCGCAACAAAAAACCATGCCGAAGTTACCACAAGCTATCCAATCGCCCACCCAACAGACGCCGCAGCTCTCCTTTTCGCGCACCAAGCCCAGCACGCGGCCGGGCGTGCCGATCAAAATGTGGGGACACGAGTCCTGCGGACGTGGCACGGAGGCATGGAGACGAGGATCGAAATGGGGCGATTTTTGTACCAAAAACAAAAATGGGACAAAGCCATGTACATGATTGTTGCATGATGTCCAAGATTCAAAATGTCAAAGATTCAGAAGATTCAGAACGATTAGTTGAGTCTTCCTTGAAGGGGATAAACATCTGCCTGCTGGCTATGCGGCTGAGATATGACTCAGGGAGAAAGTCAGCACCATGTCCAAAACACACCAGAGGGTTGGGGTAAAAGATCACTTGAAGCGGGAAAAGGAACCTGCACACACCTGGCCACCACCTCTCGGATGAGGTCAAATCGAGGAAAACTCATAGCCTTAGGGACTCAACGGTCTCCAACCTATGGCATCATCTCCGTCTCAGCGTCCTTCAGCATTTCTTTGTCTTTGGACATCGGAGTTCCACCATAGACCACCGCGGGCTTAATCTCCTGGCTCGGTTTCTTGCAAGGCACAGCTTTTTGCGATTTAGGGATATCAACGTGGCAAACCCAGCAAAACCTACCATTCACCAGTCAATCAGAATCCTCAACAGTAGTCACTCAAGGAAAAAACACAGTAAATTCACTCCTTGAACCCAGATTAGACCTCCCCCCTTCCCCCCTTCAGTGCACCGGGAAGTATTTCGCGAAGCGTTCGAACTCGTGCTTGATCTGATAGGCCAATTCCCTGGTGTGGCAGATCACCAACGTCCTCACTGCCTCACCGTTTCGAGGTGTGCGAAAAAACGGCTAGGGTTTCGATGGGGAAATCTGAAAATCAGAGGGAAACTTACTGTTTTAAGTCCAGACTGAGGAAACAAAATTATGGAAACCTGATTTCTTGATAAGAGCGGAAGGAAACGCTTCCCAGTTTTCAGAACAATCAAGGAGTGAACACGGAACTGTGGTAATGAGGAGACATCAGCTGCACAAACTCAGTTCGTGGTCTGTTCTCACCCCCAACAGATGGCTGATCTGCTGCCCATCCGTGCTGCTTGGTCAGCCACGCCTAAGCCCATTTTGCCCATATGTCAAGCATTTCCATTGAAAGTGAAACCCGATTGAGGTGGGTTATAGCCAGTTATAGCCAGTTATAGCCAGTTATAGCCAGTTATAGTTTGATAGTTATAGCTTTATACATTTATACATGACATATACATCCCATTTCGGTGGACCACAAAAGACACACAGCCCCCGTTCAACGACATCCCCACGGTTTTCGCCACCTTCTCGGAGGAATCCACCTGCTGCAAACAGGCCAGGACGAAGACCGCGGTCTTTCCCATGCCCGACTTCGCCGGAGATCAAGATGACGACCGTGACAAACACCCGAAGTCAACACCTGGAAGCCACTGGAAGCTCCAAAAAAATGGGAACTCCCTGGAAGATTCATCGTTTGAAACTCCCGAGGTCAAAAATTTCCATCCATGACAAAGTGATCAGTTTCAGGCCTGGCACAGGACATCCGTTCCCAAGATGGCCTGCCGGAGGCAATATGGAACTGGCGGTGGCGTTTCAAAATATTCATCTGGACGTCCAGATCAATCGCATGTGTCAGATATTTTGAACAGCTTCCATCTGCATCTATTTTGTTTTTTTCGCTTCCTATCTATGTTTCGATGGTTGTGAGAACACTTTTTGGAACAGGATCCGTAGGTATCCGCACAAGTGAATATTATTCCCTTCCCCCAGAGTGCAGTATGCATTGCGCAAGGGTGGGAAATGACCACTTCCCCACCAGAAAATGAACAAGCTGCCGGAGTATATAGCACATGTAGCAAAAGTGCTGAGGTCAGGAAGTGGTTTGGTGGTGGATCTTTTCACCATGGGCCATGGCAGGAAGGCACACATTTGGACACCAGGACGATGACACCAGCGCTGGCGCTAGTCAGAACTCCAGAATCATCCAAAAACATCACCTTCTAAGGACAGTTTTTTGCTTGATCATCTTGCACCCAAATTCAATTCATCTGGGACAGTCCATTCCTCCAACTTGGCCCAAAAACAGGAAAACATCGGGAAACCATTGGAAAACGCATGAAAAATCCATCAAATTTTCCCAGGTTTTCCCATGGGGATCCCAGCGAAAACCTCCGCTGCGCCTGCGGGATGCACTCGTGCTGCACCTCTGAGGGATGCTCGAAGCCACAATCCACGATGGCTCGGATCAGCTCAGGCCTTAGATCCACGTCACGGTGTCTTAATGGAAAACAATGGGATTATGATCATCTAGGATGATAATGGGATGATGATGGGATTATGATCATGGGAAGATCTAGCCTCTGGTGATTTAACAGTTCGCCATGGAAAATCACCATTTTTGATAGGTAAGTCACCATTTTTATCATCTAGAAATGGGCCATTTTCCATGGCTATGTTAAATAACCAGAGGGTATATAAATGGGATGATCATATCCCAATGGGAGAATGTGACTTTCATGGGAAATCTATGGATGATCATCCACAGGATGGCTTTTCCAAAACTGGCCCAAAACGAAAGGGTGGAAGCGCCAGCCCTGTCACATCTATGTTTTTGGACAAACAGCCCATCTCTACATAGTCATGGCCATTTTGGCCATGTTGGCCATTTTAGCAGAAGATGATCTTCGAAACAAAAATGGAGTGCCATGGATGCTTTCGGGAGGGTAGGTACAAGGGTACTCATGTCAACCCCCAATGAAAACTCTGACTCATTCAGAGGGTTGCCTCAACAAGTCATCATCTCCTAGCAAAGTACTGGACCCCCTTAACTAAACAACACTTCCCTGACGACTGTTGATTCTGACGCGTCTGGATCGGTTTTATGCGCTCACAGTATTATGGTGTCGGTTGGATTTTATTTGTTTCTATGGTGTTGTCAGCAGGGCTGTCATCCGCAGCTCTGTTTCGAAGTCCGTGCATTCCGTTTCAACACAAGCATAAATATATGCAGACTTTGGGAAAACTNGTCAGCAGGGCTGTCATCCGCAGCTCTGTTTCGAAGTCCGTGCATTCCGTTTCAACACAAGCATAAATATATGCAGACTTTGGGAAAACTCTTCAAAACCAAGAATGCGAACTGAAACAAGCACTGAATAAAAAAGGTTGCATTGAAGCAGATGTTGTTGAACTACAAAAGTTTTTTTTACATATTGACATCTTGGGGCAAATATCGAAATTTCATGTTCCAGAAGCATAAATGTAAATTACAATGTAAAGTGCTCATTTCTCATCCTATCTCCAAAACCACAATCGTAGAAAACCCACGCCCGTCTCAAGGCGGAGATCACTTGTTTTCTTCTAATATGTCAATGTCCAAATTTGATGATGGAAAATCTACATTCTCCCAGTCGATAGTGTCTTCAATCTTTTTGTAGTGATACATCTTACAGGCGTGGTCTTTCTCATAAATCTTAAAAACTCCACATTGGACACTATACTTGAAACATTGATTGTCTTCATTCTGAATGTTGATACAAGCTTTCTTGTTTTGTATCCATTTGGGTAGTTCAATNTATACTTGAAACATTGATTGTCTTCATTCTGAATGTTGATACAAGCTTTCTTGTTTTGTATCCATTTGGGTAGTTCAATGAATGAACCACCCCTTGTTGCATTGTATTTGTCAAAGTTTAAATCTAATCTTGTCCATCTCTTGAAATACCCAACCACTTCTGGTGTGTTCTAAGTTGTGTATTTGATATTCAATGTCAGTTGCCATTTGTGATAGAACATTTGGAATGTCTTCAATGTGTGTAAGTTCATATCGTCTACTTCTTATTCCCTTTCTATCAATTTCATCATTGACCTTGTCTTTGAAAGTGTCGAACGTATCAACAATTAGTTTCATTCCCTTATTCTGTTGTAACTCCTTCAGTTTGCAATTCGGATATTTCAAATATTGAAGTGCTTTGATGCCTTTGACTTTGATGCCACTGATGGAGTAACTGTGAGCATGATTGCCGAATGCTGATTGGTGTTCTGTAATTGTTGCTTTGTATCTTTTTTGAATGCCTGTGAGTGCTTTGTTCTTGTCCAGTTTGACCCATCTAGCATCTCTCTTATGTTCAATTCATATTTTTTTTTTCTATTCAATAGTTTTTCTGACTTCCTTGAGTTTTCTGGTAAGTCTGTCGGATAAGGGTTTGGTTCTATCATAGTTGTAGGTTTTCTCACCTATCCTAAGTTTCTTTCTTACTACTTCCCCCTGTTGGGAAGTTATTAGATAATCTAGTGCTGTCTGGTCTATATCTGACTCCACATAATTTAATCCCATATTATCATTTCTTTAAGTAGTTTTTGGGGTAGGGTTGGTGGTTGGGGTGCTGGGGTGCTGGGGTGCTGGGTTGAAAATGAATAGATAAACATTATCAACAAACTTTGACATTGTTGATAGTGTTTTTGAATTCGAAACGGTTGGCATACTTCTTACGAATCCTATATAATGTTTCTATGCTTTGAAAGGTTGGATTTGCTTGATATTGTCTTTCCACAGTCAGGGCAGATTGTGGGTGTTGATAGATTTTTTGATAATATTTTTTGGAATAATCTTCAGCCAAAGTTTTTTTGTATGTACCATCTAGGCTTCTTCTTGTCATTTTTGCTTTTGGTGTTGATTGTGCGGTTTCAGTATTCAATGATTGAACCATTGCGTCAAAGACATCATCAGTCACTTCTTGACGAACGCCATCGCATACCATATAGCAGGGCATAAATTACTTTATTCTATAAGGCTTCATTTCTTCAAGTGTTCTTGGGGTGGTGTTGCTTTTTGGGTTTCGGTTGGCGTTTGGTTTTGCTCATTGGGGTGTTTGTCACAAAATCCGCCACTGCGACTGCCAAGAAATCAACCTGCCAAGAAATCTGAACTGCGCCTGCCACAACAAAAGAGCATCATCCGATCCAACATCAAACATCAACAATTTTGACAACCAAAACATAATCCAAAAAGTGTAGCATCTCATCCATCCACCACATACTCAATCTGCGAGTATGCGGTTTTGTCATGTATATCTCAAGGTAGAGCAGAGGTAGAAACATAGATAGACACTATATAGTGCCACTGTGGGGGTCTGTGTATTTCTGCTTTCGCCCCCCCCATGAGTGACCCTTTTTCTCACTTCCTTTTGTCTGGGGTCATTGTGGGGTTTACTTTCATTTGGGGTTCGCTCCCCCATCAGTGACCCTCCTTTTTCCTTTTTCTCCTTCTTTTATTTCTCCCATCCCTTTCCGAACCCTCCCATCCCTAAAAGTGCCAGACAGTTACAAATGGTGAACCTTCAGAACAAGCGGGTCAAGCAAAGGATGATGGATGGATGGGTTCAATGTACAATATAACATATCCCAAGGGGGATGCGGATTGACTGTCCAAATGTCCAATGGTGCTCAGAAGAAGCCTGCTTCACTTCAGTCTTCAAAAGTCCTCATTTGAAAACAGGATTGACTAACCTATGTCCAATTACTTCAATCCTTGAAGCCTTTTCCACTTGAACCCTTAAAAGTTCCAACATCTCCTCATCGGCATACTCATCAGTGATATCTTCTTAACCTCAATGCGGGCACAAATGGCAAAACAAATTTCAAGGGCATTCGGGGTGAAGGATAGGGCTTGGATATCTCAGGATTGCTAAAAGTCATACGGTTGGTGACTTGAAGTCGCACGGTTGATGACTTGGACAAAACCACCCCATGACTTGAAGTTAAGAAGACCGTGACTTGATGCAATTTGAATAATCCCAGTTCTTCAACGTCTTGAATTCACGGATGTTGTCAACAGCAGTCTGAAAACGAGGGGCAAATTATGCAAAGTTCCTGTTGGCTTCAATAGAAGTGAGTGTCTGCAGTGACAAGTCACTCGAAGAATGCTCAAACAACACTTCAAACATAGTTGCTTAATGAGGCTGGTTCTCACATCTTGCACATGACTGGCATCCATGACACGAGGCAAATATCAAAATGGAGTTGCAAATGACGTGACTGGGCAGTGCTTCTTTTCTCAATCAGCCCTTGAGGCGAGAGGTAGCAAATTGCAAGTCCGGCACGTGAACCGCTACAAACGGAACCAAGAAGTCGNGTCGGGTCTTCTTCAGTGTGGCAATCTTCACACTGCGCGGACTGCCCGCCCCGCCGTGCCAAGTTCACTCTATACAGCAAAAAAAACCATACCCCTCACCGTCTGCAACGTGAAAGCAAAGCACATATGGGAACACAATATCCTGACATGAGTGTTCATTTTCCGAATCAATTTCACGAATGAGGGGCTGGTTGAAGAGTTGTTCATGTAGTGAAGCCCGTCTCAGAGCATCTCATTCGACTCTCTTTGTTCCCCCTCTACGTGGGACTTGGAGCGTCCCTAACACCGACGCTGCGGGAACTACTAGCCAAACTGTGCTTAAACTCGAAACCGCTTGTCACCGGAAGGGGATGATGACACATTGCCTGAGCCACAGTTGATGTCTTTCACTGTCTGATTGTTGCTTTCGTTCAGAGCTTGAAGAAGCCTTCCAGCCCCAGCATCTGTGAACCCATTGCCCACGAGGTCGATGCGCTTCAAAGCAGTGTTCTCTTTCAACATCAAGGCAATCTCATTCACGATGGCATCGTCGATGTCACAATAACTGAGATTAAGAAATTCTAGGGACTTGTTCTGCTTCAATGCCTTTGCAATTCTTGCAGCCCCGGTCCCTATCTCCTTGTTGAAACTCAACTCGATGTTCTTGAGAGCAGAATTCGTGGTCAAGGCTTCGGCTAGAAGGGTCACTGCATCAGGACTTAGCCCGCTGTTGAATAGGGATAGGTCCTGGATGACAGAAGTGTTCAAAGCGTTGGCTATGGCATCAATGCCTGGTTTTGTGAGGTGATTGCTGCTAATACGTAACTCTCTCACTGTTTTTTTCTTCATCAAGGCTTCAGCAAGATCCATAGCTCCGAGGTCTGTCATGCCACAACTGCCTAGATCCAGCACCTCCACAGCTGAGTTCTCATGGGCAATCACTTTGGAGAATGCCTTGACCCCTTCATCCCCGAACTTGTTTCCGAATAGGTGGATTTTCTTGATGGTGCATTTGTTCTCATCTGCCATCTTCTTTTCCACTGCCTCGGCCAAGCTCTTTGCTTCATACGGCGTGATGCGTTTGCTTGAGAGTTGTATCCCATCAATCTCGCCCTGCTCAATTTGCTGGATGATGCTCCGAATGTTCTCGCCCACTCCTTGCTTCGGGCTCGTGTCCTCCTGGTCGACCTGCTCTTCCTTCTCATTGTTTTCCTTCTTCGCCTCTCGTTCCTTGAGAGCCTTCTCCAATTCCGTCTTCTTTCTTGTGTACTCAACGACCTTGTGGTTGGCCATCTCAAGGGCTGTTGCAAGACTGTCGGTGCACTCTTGTGACGCAATCCATGCAGAGAAGTCGGAGGAATTCAGGTCAATGGGGAAATTGGAGGTACCGCCAACATCCACGCCATCCGGCATTGCGAGGAAGGATTGACTACACACAAACACCCTGGCACACTACTTTGTCTAATATTTCTTGATGATGGCGACAAACAAGCAATTGATGCCTGCAACGGGCAGTGGATGATTCAAGCTGATTGTTTTCTGAGAGTTGCTTTGCAATTTTGGCTCTGACTCAACCATCTGAGTGCCCCGGCAAAAGCAGCACAGAAGTAGACGATGAAGACAACGCAACGGGGCGGCCGGTCGACAAAAAAGCAGTGAAACCATAACTGCCATAACAACCTCAACCCCAAGCAAACAAAGCAACAAAGAGAAGATAACAACACCAATCAATAGAACAGAAAATAGAAAAGACACAGGAAAGAATAAGACATCAGCAAACAATAGAATACTTCAATGACCCCTTTCCCTCATAGTATGACGTCTAATCGTAACTACAACCCGTAAAACTTTACACCATATGAGTATAGCATAATTACAACCTATAAACCTGACAATGAAACAACAACCCAGAAGAAAGAAAACAAGAAGGGAAAGAATGAATGAGACTAAAAAGGAGAAGATGAATGAGAAGAAAGAAAAGGCACACACCTTACCCAAGCAAACCTAAAACCCTAACAGGTGAGCAATCCAACCTCGGTGACAGAAAAGGGAAAATGAAGAAAATGAATGAGAAGAAAAGAAAGGAGAAAAAAACAGAAAAAAAAGAAATAGATACAGATGAAACATTTGAAGGAAAATACCCCAGAAAAAACCCAAGAAAAAAAAACACAAAGGCAAGGAACACACATTCACCCCCAACCTAAAACCCCAACAGCAGACAAACAACCCTAGCATTCCCCAGGAACAACCTATTTACCATTTTTTTGGGGGGGTATAACTCATGAAGTTTCATGGGATTGGAGATTCCAGCCCCCCCAATACCTTGCTAAAGCAAGAGGGACTTCAGCTAGCAGAAGCTAGCTTTCGTGACCTGCCAGGTATAACACGAGTTTCTTGGTTGAATACCCGCTATCTTTTTCCTGGTAGTCTACGAGTCTGCAGACCACCTTCTTGGATAACCAAGCACAAGGAAGCACAAGACACGCCAGTTGTTATCCTACAAACATAGTGTTTTCAATCCAATGGTGAAACAACAACTGATGTTTCCTGTACTGTTTTCTGGCAGTGATCAAATGAAATACATATAGAGCATGGTAAATCGTGCAAATCGTGATAAATCATGGGAAATCATGCTTGAACTCATGACCGATCGACTTGAATCATGATAAATGATGGTTTAAAGTTGAAAGTAGAAACCATGATTGAAACCATGATTAAGTGGCATTTTGTCCATATAGATCATGTGGATAATTTATTGACCTATCCCCATTTTGCCAAGCAGCTTCAGCAGGAAGTCCTTGAAGCCCGACGCGTGAAGCGCTGCTTGGCCCTTCTTGGCCTTTTTGACGCACGGGTGAAAGGTGGGCAGAACCCCGGCTTCGGTGGGAAAATGACGCAGAGAAGGTGGCAAAAATGGAGAAAACATGTGGATTTCACCAGGAAGAATGGGGATTTNATGCCGTGGCATGGAAATCCCCGAACTCAATGGAGGTTTCTAGCTGGGAAAATCCCCGAACTAAATGGTGGATTTTCCAGCACGCCATGTTTGATTACCAGAGGGTATAAGGAAAAATCTTCGTTTTTTTGGGATGGGAGTGATTCTCATCAATCCTTACGGGCCACTCTCGAGCTTTCATTAGGTATCATTGGGAAACTGCAAAATATGGGATTCAGCAATGGTGAATGTGATAAAGACATCACCGCGTTTGACCCATCAACACGTTCTGTAAATAGAAATATCCCTCAATCCAATAGCTAAACCACACCACCACAACCAACAGAGCTTCAAACCCCAGAGTAAGGTCAAAAGATAACCCTTTTGTGGTACTTTTTCCGGGGATCAAATATTACTGCTGAATGATTTCCAACATATCCAATCTAAGCTACCTGAAGCCCGAAAGTCAGCCATTGGTGGATCAACTGCTGGTTGGGGCTTTTCACCTTCTTGGATGGAGGCCTGAGACTCTTGGGGAAATGCTCGTCATAAACCTTAGTATCACTGGATTGGTTAAATGGAAAATCTACAGGAAACCATAGATTTTCCCATCAAATATAGAGGTTTCCTGTAAATCTTCCCTTAAACCAATCCAGTGATAGTAATAAATCCATGTTGGGGGATATTACACATAAAATGTTGGACGGTTTCGAGAAACCCCAGTTTTGAAAGTCTCCGTGTTTTCCAAGTCTCAGCTTCATCCCCATTTTCCTGTTCATCCCCCTTGTTTTGATGAAATGCACATGTTTGGTTGATTATCACCCTACTTGGGTTGCATCCTGATTAGCAAGTTTTTGATAACCTATACTACTTGGGTCTATCCTATATATCATACCTCCATGGCTACTTCGGGGAGTTCCCACCCCCGGACTGCCTCGGCATCTTTGGACTCCTCGTTCTTGGCGTCCTGCGGCCAAAAGATCTCTAGTTGTGTACCCCTCTGGTAAACTGTTACATAACTATGGAGAATCACCATTTTTTTACTGGGAAAATCAACTATAAATGGTCCATTTTCAATAACTATATTAGTTTACCAGAGGGTAATAGATGGTGCTTTGTTTAGATGCTTCTTCAAGCTCCATTTGGCCAAATGGTGGATTGAAACTGTCTCCAATTTGGGGATGCCACCCATTCGACCTTCGGGATTTTGCTGAGCACTCGGAACGGAAGTTCACCTACCAACATACTGGGATTCAATGATTGGATCCACCATTCAATATGTGCAGGTGAAAATTCTTTGGTAACTGGCTAATAACATCCAATAACCGTGGTTAGAAAGTTCCCATTTATATAGTGTGTTATCCCATCTACAAATGGATGAACTAAACCAGTGTTTTGTTCCTCTCAACCCACTTTTTTTAAAGCATCATATGGTTGGGAAGCTCAATGGGTAGCTCCAACTGGCTGGCTCCAGATGGGGCCAGTGCCTCTTCGTCGAAGTCAGGAAGCTCCTCTTGATCCTCGAGGAACGCTGGGAACGGTGGGAAGCGAACTTGGAAGGTAACTCCAATACCCGGGATTTATGGTAGATGACTGCAACTACTTATACATTCGTGAGTTATATATATAAACCAACAAACGTAGCTGGGACATGCTGGGACCACCTTGCAGGTCGCACGATCAACCAAGGTGGGGTCGAAGTTGCTAATGACCCAAATGGCATGCACATTCGAGCTGGTACCCAAGGTGTAAGGAAGTAGACCCAGGTTTTCCGTTGACACTGCTGGATACACAACCAAGAAACATGGATGTATAGTAGACCCAGTGTATGACAGGCCATTTCAGCTACTGAAATAGGAGGCACGGAAGATATATCCAAGCATGAGGCCCACGCAAATCTCCCAACGTATACATCTTGAGTCCCTGTGGAGCAACATCTTTAGTGAGATCCCCATTTGATGGTGATATATCTCAGTTTTGTTGCTGATGAAAACATGTCAAAAGTATGTCTGGGACCCAAGTGACCTTCTTTTTTGGGCTTAGACCTCCATTTTGAAGGGTCACAATCTTGTTTTGCAGCTCATTTCTGTTTGAGGTATATGATAGATGTGTGAAAAAGACGCTCCTCCGCTCCCATTGCTCTCAAGATCTGACTTCGCGACGTCCCGGCGTCGCGGATTTTGAGGTGTTCACAGCTGCGCCCCAGAACGAGAAAACTGCCAGAAAGTGAATCCGATGATGCCCTCCAATGGGTATGAGGAGAAACAGAGACAGGTCCCGATGGACTCGCAAACTTCACATTTGTTAATGTTCAACTATGCAATTTTGGGTGGTTAATAATATGTTGACCAATACCCAAGAGGACCAAAATCATTTCGGAACCATGACCCGGGTTACCCCTCCATAGGATCTGCACCCCAAGAAAACAATGGTCTGAAAGATCACTTTTCTATGGCCAATTTGGCGGTCCATGTCAAATTATGCTAAATCTAGGTGAATATTCCCCTAATATTAGAAAAAAATCATTTTCGATCAGCCTAAAATGGTTCTATCCTCAATATATCCCCAAACATGTTAGTAAAGCAAAGCCACCATCCCCAATGACTCACCATTTTTATGGGATTCCAACCATTCCTAGTCATGGTAGGTAAACATGGCATGGTTTTTCCACCAGAAAACCCATTGCTTTTCCACGACCTCCCGACGTGGACCAGTTGAACATTTCGGCCGCCCCACTGCTGCCGACGCCGCCGAAGCAGACCTCTGGGTTTGCGAACTGGGTCAAAACCCTGGTACCTATATAGTCATAGTGAAGCCCAAAATAGCCTTGTAGTGAAGTCATGATTTATGGGTCTTCATCCCTCTAAAATGGATGATCATAGGTTTTGACCGATCTCCAGTGAGGTTTGGGATGACATCAAATTGGTGGGGTATGTACTGAAGATGATACTGGTTGATACTTAGGATGACTTACATATCTTCTATGCCCCCAACACAAATCTGGCACAGACCCACCAAGAAAAACTTGTTGTTTTGCCTTCTGATCTCAAAAGTTTGGGAGCCTCGACTGCCAGGAGAAATGTCTCAACTTCCAACAGTGGGGCTGCGCCAAGCCGTCAAATACTGGCCGTCAGCTACCATCGGCTGATGTTTTGACGTGGCAAATGGAATGCAACCAGAAACCATTCGCGGATGATTTAGCTGTGAATGTCCATTGCCATTCTAACTTTTTCACAATGAATTTCAGAAAAACCAACCGTCCTTCCTGCAACTAGAGATGGTCAAAACATCCTTCTGCTTGCTCCTCAGCTGGAACTGCTTTTTTTCAACCCCACTTTAACTCATAGATGCCACAAAATCAGGGGTAATGTGGTGAAACCCAATAATAAACCATCCCCGAAATCACCATACATGGTTGGTTAGTCGCTTCATGGCACCACAGAGCCCCAGAGCCTGGGGCCGCCGGGCTCCAAATAGTTATAGCGGCTCAACAACTGGCCACGACACCGCTGGGGACATCCCCCGGGAATTCCATGGAGGGGCCAGTTGGGGCGAAGATCATCGAACGAGGTATGGGAAAATTGTATGGAAAATATAGGGAAATCCTCTATCAATGGTGGTTTTTATGCAAAATTGTAGGAAAATATGGGAAAATCTTCTGTAAAGGGTGGTTTTTGAATGGGAAATCATCTAATTAATGGTGGTTTTTGTATGGAAAATCCTCTATAAATGGTGGTTTTTGAATGGAAAATCATCGAACTAAATTGGATGCATTTTCCAGCAAGCCATGGAGCTGATAACACCGGAGGTACAAGGGGGTGATCATTTTGACCCCATTCTCCCCAGAAACCCCCAAGCGGACACAGTATGGGTCTAGCGCAAGTGCGTTGCCAAATTGGCCGGCAAATGACGATCGTGTGTTTTGCTCTGAGTACTACAGCATCCAATTTTGGAATTCAACAGTTTTGAACCATACCCATGTGTTCAATAAATATGGAAGTTCGCCTAAATGTTCCAACAAAAGTAGACTGATGTGATACCAAGAGTTTAAAATCTAGAAACCTACACCCCTGCAGTGACATGGAAGCCTAAGACCGGCAATGTAGAACAAGACATCTATCTTTCCAGGTGTTCATCTAGAAACCTACCAATAGATTCCTTCTGCAAATTCAGAAATTCAGTGGGGTACGGCATATATACATACATATATACATACAGTATACTGTACAGTGTATATCCTTTATATCCCACAAAAATATGAGTGATAAAGCAACATGCGCGACCGCCCCTTGGTCACAGTGTATATCCTTTATATCCCACAAAAATGTGAGTGATAAAGCAACATGCGCGACCGCCCCTTGGTCACCTGTGCACGTTGCTCGTTCAGCTGCGCAAGCTGATTCAACTGATACTGCGACCTGCGAAACGCTTTGACCACCATCCAATGCAGGGACTCAATCAACACAGCTATGGAACAAATGATCCCTTTATTGATGATTTACCCATTTATTGATGGTGATCACCATAGCCATGTTGACATGTTGGTTTACCAAAGGACAAAATTGATGAACCAAAGGTTCAGCAAATAGAAATGGCTATAACTTGGTTTCTCCCCCCAGTTCCGGTGGACTCCCAGGCCCATCGAGCCGGTTCAATTTTGGTCTGGATTGCTTCGGAAGATCTAAAACCTATGGCTGTTTGAGATCCAAATCTGAGACCTTTCTTCATGCGCCATGAAACTTTTTTTACCCTCTGATAAACTAACAGTTTGCTATTGACAATGGCTATTTATAGTGGATTTTCCTATTTAAAATGTTGATTTTCCATAGTTATGGTAGTTTACCAGAGGGTACTGGCAAAACCAAATGACAAATCCTTCAACTTGCGGATGACAGTGAGATTTATCTCACTGAATTGACCACTTTGCACAGACCATGTCTGGAAACCATCATGTGTTCAAGCAAACTATATACCCTTGAGCTCTTGACAAGTGGCAATGCAACTATCTTAGGCTTAAATAAGGACAACCACAAACATTGCTAAAATAGTTGGTTATATATATATATATATATATCCCATACTTTGTTTTATACCCATATATATATACATGCATACATACACTGTATAGATATATCTATCCCGTTGTATCCCCATGACATCCCATCTTCGTTCGTGAATTCCACTTCCGCCCTCAGGGAACGGGAACTGGGTCAACTGACATCAGGGCGGCTTGATCTGAAAATCCAGCTGCTGAATAAGCCCTCAGCTGACATGGCTGGCGACTGCACAGGCGATACCTATCATCATTTCTCATTCTTTTCAGAAAAATGGGAAGCAGAAAAACAGTTACTCTCCAATGATATGTTCATGAGAAAACGAAACTATAATATGGTTCATGAATTGGAATTACTGAATAATATGTGTACCAGTGGGAAGTAGGGGACATAGTTTTAACACCAGGGCCCTGCTGTCGCTCTTCAAACTTTCTCGGAAAGCCGATCCATTTTTCTGGGTCAAATCGTGAAACATGACTCTGCATACACAACACATATGTGCAGCTGCCAGGTATCTATCATTGTCAGATAGCCATCATAGATCTACCCGTACTCTGTGATAGATAGCTGTATGATACCCTCCAGTAAACTAACATAGCTATTGAAAATGGCCATTTATAGTGGATTCTCCCATTAAAATGGTGATTTTCCATAGTTATGTTAGTTTACCAGAGGGTAGACATTGATAAGATGGTCGTACCTATTAGACTCGTCACCCACCTGATGAGTTCAGTTGAGATTCATTTCAGACTCCCACTAAAATGTGGTTGGTGGCGAGGGCGGGCTATCCCTTTTTTTTGGGCCATAAAAATCCGAAAAAACAAACGAGGAAGAAAAGGCCCCAATGACCTATCAACCATTGTATCAACGGCTATCCTCATTCTTAGTGGATAATTTTATGTTGCTTGCATCCAAATGATGGTGAAATCCCTCAACTAATCAACGAATCAACAAGGCGGTGCCGGGCTGCTGCAACAAGCGCTGCAAGTCTCGCTGTTGCTTCTCCAGTACCTGGACGGTGAAGGACGGTCAAAGGTCTCAAAAACCAGCGAGATCAATGGTTTCCATATGGTTTCCATATGGTTTTCTATGTGGTTTCTATGGTTCTTCAGAGAGCTTTTTCAAAAAAAGTCATGATGCTTGAAATCTCAGTGCTGCGAGTCGACTAGTCATGACTTACAAGCCACAACTGGCAAGGGTCAAATGTACAACCTTACGGGGGTATCTTGAGTGGATCCCCAAGTCACCATGGCTTTCAATACTAAAATGGTCTACTGACTTGGATGATTTGGGGGTACCCCATGGACTGGAAACCCCCCATGTTCTTTTGCCAACTGGTTGGGTTGCACTTCCCATTTGGAGTATATATACTTCATGAGCCACGACTGGAGGGTCAAATTCCACCATTTGTAAATCAACCCATCAAAACATATCTGAAATGGCAGAAAAAAAAGAAACATTTCCTGACATGTTCCGTAGTTAAACCATCAAACTAACCTGTCATTTCGGCTCCTGTTCTGGTCACCCAAGGGGCCTGATGATAACGCTGTAGTTCCAGGTACTGGTCATACCTCGCGTCATACCTGGGCTCCATGGTGAATCCATCAGCCCAGCCATGTTCTACCGGAATTTCTAACAGTTTGCTATTGAAACCATAGGAAAACCATAGGAAAATGGTGATTTCATGGGATTCTAATGGGATTAATGATGATTTACCCTCTGGTAAACCAACAGTTTGCTATTGAAAATGGACCATTTATAGTGATTTACCTATGAAGAATGGTGATTTTCCATAGTTTATGTTAGTTTACCAGAGGGTATCCGACAATGCTGTGACTCTGTTCCTCTTTCAATCCCAGAAAACAAGAGCTTGAAACCTAAACAGCCTCTTCTTTGATTGGCTCACTCGCTTTGTTTCAAGCGAAAATTCTCGGGAAAATCATGTCAAAATATCAGCGGATATGGCTTTGTCTGAATGAAGAGTACCCCATTCCATCCACCAGTTGATCATCATCTTGGTATTAGCAATAGTAACATGTTGAGCCAAGTTCACCAATTTCAGACAACCCCAAATGCCCAAATACTATATTATCAAGATGTGTATATATATATATATATATATGTGATTATAACCAGTTATAAGCCCATGAAAATCTACCTAATCGCTAACCAACCATCCCAATTTCATCATCTTCAAACATGTTAAGACGCACTCGCCAAGGTGCATCTGCTGCTCCTGGAAATACTCTGCCTGTGCCTGCGTGAAACATCGCACCGTGATTCAGGGGAGATATACAAAAGAATATCCGTGATATCCATGAGATATCCATGACTATCCATGATTCAATCAGCTGGAACTACTTTTTAATCATCTTGGGAAAATCTGACAATTCTGAGACTTTCAATCTTCTCGGGGCTTTTAAGAAAAAGAACAAAAACGAAGAAAACCTGCTGACAGCTGCTTTATTGAGTTTTGCAGCACATGGGTCTGAATCATCATCAAAGCTGAAAAGGATACCCCTTCACCCCATGGTGCATCACAAATCATGCATGAGAATTGCAGCTTGCGGTTTACCAAATGTTCAGACAAACCCATATAGCTATTGTTGGTTACTATATATCATATCCCACTATTATTCCCAATAAATCTAACTAAATCCCATTCAAAATTGACGGTGAATCTAAATCCCATAAAGTTTTTGTTGGTCATTATGTATCGCATTATATACATATCCCACAATATTCCCATTCTATTCCCATGAAAACTGATGTCCTTGCCATTTTCCAACTACTCACCATGCTCAAAGACAGAAATCGGGCCTTCGCCGGATGAACCTCAGGAGATTGCGAATGAAAATACAAAATTCAATGGTTGGGATATAAAAGACAAAACAACCTCAAAAGAGTTGTTCAAAAGTCGAAAACCTCAATCGATATATATATATATATATATCATACATATATGTTCATATAAGCTAAACATCATCAAACTACCATCATGAAAACATTTTTGAGCATCTTCTTGCAGGCTGCTATAAGGGTATACAAGACTTTCCTGCATATATGTCACTTCAATTCCCCTGAATGATTTTCCAATGGTGACTGATTATGAATGATTGTCTAAATTCATGTTGCGAAGGGGTAGCACGTTCGAATTTGTGGGCGTGTCCCAACAGCGTTTTCCCAGCAGTACTGGAGCTCCTACTTGGTAGCTTGAGAACTGAAATCACAAGCATCCTGGCAGGAACAATACACAACCAATAAAATACTGAAATCCCTGCAACTTGATCCATTTGTCTGGTCCCAGAATCGGTTTCTAAGGCTGATTTTGCAAGACAACCACAAAATTCTTGGGATTGAAAATTATCAGAGAAACTCAAAAAAATAATGTAAAAATATCCAAACATCAATGTATCCTACCAGTTCTTCATGAAAATCCCTTGCCTCGAATTCGCAACAGGTGCCCGCACGGGTTCGAAGTGCCCCGGCGGGGCGCTCAGGGGCGGCCAGTCCTCCTGGTCGACAGAGGGCGGCTCAGGTTTACAACCCCCAAAACATTCTTTGGAATAAACAAAATGATATCTACATATATATATATATATACATATGCACATTGTAATGCCTCTCTACATGATTTGCAATGGGGCTGGTACAAACGGGTATAAACGGCTATTAAATTTGCAAATGGTCGATTGTCATGGTAGAGCTACTTTACAATATACATGTGTATATATATATATATACATATGTTATACTATGTATTATACTATATATGTATATATATATATATCTATCTATCTATATAGTACAACCCACTTCGTTCGCAACAACCAGACGACGTCATCCAGTCCTTCCATGAGTCCTCTGGGACCTGGCAGTTTGCTTCTTCCAGAGGGACTCTTGGGGTGAACGGGTGCTATAAATGGTTTCAATCATGGTTAGCAATAGTGGTCAAGAAGGGTTAATCATAGGAGAATAATCATGGTTAAGAACTATTAATGTAATTAATGATCGGATAATAATAGTGGTGAATGATGGGATGATAGTGAAAAATATATATATATATGTATATATATATATATCATGGAATAATCATAGCAAATATATTGGCTAACAATAGTTTTACAATGGGATTCACCTAATGTCATGTTTGCCATCCCCACTTGGGGTTTCTTACAAATTATCTCTATTTGGGATGATGTAAAATGACCCCGAGTCATGGTTGGTTAAATATTGGCTTTACGACATTACCCCATTTTTGGAACCCAAACATATTCTGGATATTCTGGGCTCACCGGGCTCACTTGAGAATGATGTTCAAGTCAGACATCAACACATGAGCTTCCCGCTTTCCCAAAACAGGCTTCTTGAAACTCGCTGAGTTTAACCTTTGACAAAGGCAGAAGTTTTTGGAGTCTGAATCTAAATTTGGCGGAACTGAATACCACTTTCACCACGAGGTCTCAGTGACGAAAAACAACGGTTCTAAAGTCTCAGCCAATTCATGTCTCTAGTGACCACCATGAGATGTTCAACCCCATGTGGTCGATGCAATTGCTCATTTCAACAAGGGAAAACCTTCGAGCGTGCGTGGCCAAAGAGTATTTTGAAGTCCATTGTGTGGCTGACTTCTTGGGAATTTCAATCTGCCAGCCAGTCAATCGATGAAAAAACAATACCTAAACCCCTTTTTGGGATAGGGTTTTTGAGACTCCCATGAATTGTACAATCTTTTTAAATGACCAAATGGCCTACACTTTTTCTGCTTTTGGTACACCACATGAGTCGTCACGGAGTCGCACCTCCCGTGGTACTCGGCGTCGCTCATCCCAGGCCTGGCCAGACCATGCATCTCAATATGTTGGGACTGATGACTGGTACCCTCCGCTAATCAAACGTGGCAATGGAAAATTCACCACTTATAGATGATTTTCCCGTTAAAACCTCCATTTGTAGGGGATGTTCCATTGCCACGTTTGGTTTCCGGAGGGTAAGCCATGACTGTTGCAGATTTCTGTTCTAAAGTTTCTGGGCTCCATATCAAACATATATCTATGTATTGGACCATGAAATTGGAGATCCATCGCCAGGTTGGATAACCACAGGCCATTTTGGCCAAGCATTCATCCCATGTTGCCATACCACGTGGATTTGGCCCAAAACAAAAACAAAGAAATGGCGGTCAGAAAGTCCTACACCCATGATCTTTTCTGATGTGGCTGGAAATAGAGTACCTCAAAAAATCCCATAGGGTTGAGAATCATGATCCCTATTCAAAATTGGGGGATGAATCCTCCATTCTCAGACACGCCAACATAGTTCTTCTTGGTTTTTTTAAATCTTCCCATACCCTCTGGTAAACCAACATAGCTATTGAAAATGGCCATTTATAGTGGATTTTCCCATCAAAAACCAGTGATTTTCAATAGCTATGTTAGTTTACCAGAGGGTAGTCTTCCCTTTGAACCCCCATTGAATTCATGGTGAATCCGATTGCTGACCTCTTCCTCACCATTGCTCCCCACTTCCGACGGCGAGGACGAAGGGGTCCCCGTCGTCACAGATCTTGGGACGATGGGATGTTGGATGCAACAGGATACGGATGGCCAAGATGTGGACTGTATGTATGTACGTACGTACGTACATACGTACGTACGTAAGTGTGTATAATATGTAACTACATGTATGTTGCATAGCTGTATACATTACATTGCATTACATTACATCACACTACACAACACAAGACTACACTACACTAAACTACACTACATTACATGCAGGTAAATGTATAGTATGTATTGCGTGTATACATACATTAAGAAATATATACAAATTCCGTATAGGGATAGATATGTGCGCATATGCGCGTACAAATATATTTGCGTAGGGAGAAAGAGAGAGTGGGTGGGACGGATATCAATGTGCAGACAAACTTTAGAGATGTTGGCTGATTTCTCACCCGTGCATTTGTTCACTTATCTGTCACTTTTAGTGTTTAGGTTGGACGTCTGCATGATGCTCCCCAAAGTGTCTATCATCGTCTCTTAAATCTGGAGTAATCGATATTCCAACATGTAACATTATGTAATATAGATGTTGAGGCGATCCAACCTGTCTTCATTCGTCAACCCCTGGGGAGGAATGTACAAATGATCTGGATATGTTGCAAAAAAATCATCCACCTGAAAGAAGGCGATTTCGGGATAGCTACCCCAGCTACCAACTCCTGTTCTTCCAGAATTCTGTCGCAGCTGATCATAATGCATCCAGATATATAGTATCTAGAGCAAAAAAAACACAATCATAAGATAGTAGATCATAGTAGTACAGTATTACTCGTACAAACGCAGATGTATTCACAAGGGGGACAGGGAAGCCGCTTGTCGCTTCTGAGATGCCTGACCTGGTGAACCCTTCCCATTCAAGCCCCAATTTATACATGTTTTTCCATTGGCCATGATTATCAGAGGGTATATCCCACTATAGACCCATTAAATCCCATTGTTTCCCAATAAATACCCTCTGGTAATTTAACAGTTTGCTATTGAAAATTGCCATTGAAATAGTTATTTTTTTCCTATTTTCCCATGGTGATTTTCCAGTTCGCTATGTTAGTTTACCAGAGGGTATGGACTAATAATGGTCTTAACCAATGGTTTCAATGACGATTTGAGCTATAAACCCATTAAATAATCAAATCCCATTAAATATCCCAATAAATACCCTCTGGTAATGACTAACAGTTTGCAATTGAAAATTGCCATTGAATAACATGACTAACATAGCTATTAAACATCCATTCACCCCAATAATAATTGCCTATTCATGATGATTCTCCCCAAAAATTTTCGCGCAGCATCCTCCAAGATCCTCACGCAGAGGGCGTCTGTGTCGGAGCAACGGCGTACTTTTCCTGGCCGAGGTCCATGGTGGAAGGATGGGCGCCCCTCAGATATACCAGGTGTATCAATCCAAATATCATGTATATAATATAATATGATATATATATATACATATATATATACATATATATATATATACATAATATATATATACATATATATATATTGTGTATATATATACATATATATATATTGTATATATATATATATGTGATATGTATATATATATATTGTATATAGTATATAATATGATATATATATATATATATATACATGATATGTATGTGTATATATATATATATGATATGTATGTATATATATATATATGAGTGGGGCTATTAGTGCCAGAACTATTGTGTATTAGGGGGTATAATCCCATTCTGGCTCCGTTTGGGGGACATCTTTGCATCAACAAACTGCAGCAGTTGCAGGGGATGCAGAGTGGTTTTCAGATGCAAGGGAGAAAAATCCTGCATGGGATATCCTGGCACAACCCTGGGTTGTGCCCGATTTTTCTATGTACCCGATGTTCTTGCACCAGCAGAACAACCAAAAATGAGCCCACTGAAAACCTTTCACTTTTCCACACCTTTCCACACTTGTCAAATTCCAACCCCAAAAAAATCACCGACCAGACCATGAGAAACGTGCTGGGTTGCTCCAAACATAGGGTACCCCAAAATCCAATGGCTCACCATCATTTTCTCATCACAACTGCAATGATTTGCAGTGTGTATATCATACTGTTGGTTTTACTACACGCGCATTGTATTCCATCATATTCCATCATGGTTGGGCTCTACTGGTTAGATCTCCATTTACCAGTTTCACGAAAAGGTTTGTCCACTTTGTCCAAAAATAGGGCATACTGACATCACCCGAATACGTGGTCATTTCACTGCGGCATCTACTTGAAACCATATTTTGCGAGCCATCAACTTTGGTTGTACCTCGTTTGTGAGTTCTGTCCCAGGATATCCTCGGGACAAACCCCACACCATTCTACCCACATTTTGAAGGCTACTCCCCACTAAATCCCAATTTACAGTTGGTTTCCCTATAGGTTTCATGGTTCATTCTGCTACAGTTCCATATTCTTTTGTATGTAACCAGCATTTGTGCTTGTGAAACCCCATTCTTCATGGTTAAACCATCATTGTTTCCCACATTTTTCATGGTTAAACCATCATTGTTTCCCACATTTTTCATGGTTAAACCATCATTGTTTTCCCACATTTTTCATGGTTAAACCATCATTGTTTCCCACATTTTTCATTGTTGAATCATCAATTGTTCCCACATTTTTCATGGTTAAAGCATCTTTTTTTCCCACATTTGTCATGGTTAAATCATCAATTTCCCACATTTTTCATGGTTAAATCATCAATTTGTCCCACATTTTTCATGGTTAAATCATCAATTTTTCCACATTTTTCGTGGTTAAAATCATCGATTTCTACCCCATTGTTCATGGGTAAAACTACCATTTCTCAAGGTGAACCCCATCTAAACCAACCGCCTCGGCTCGACGGGCCGCCGCGGCCCGCAGTGCTTCTCCGGCGCGTTCACGCAGCTCCTCCAAGGAGATCTCTGGGCATTCATATAGATATACAATGGATATGTAGTGGTGATATAGTAGGTTTAGAATGGGGAAACCATTTATTCACCGGGGATATTTACTACTGAGGATACAATATATATATATATGTATACATATATATATATATATATATGTAGAGATTGATTGATTTATTTATTTATTTATTGCTTGGTTGATTGATTGATTGATTGATTTATTGCTTGGTTGATTGATTGATTGATTGATTTATTGCTTGGTTGGTTGATTGATTGATTGATTGGTGATGTTTAATGGGAATATTTACTTATAGATATATTCTGGTTTTTAATTGGGAAACAATCTATCAACGGGGATATTTACCAAATGAATTACCATTCTATATAAAGATAGATTGGTGATAATATAGATTATGGGAGATATACTGGGGATATCATAGGTTTATAATGGGGAAACGATTTATCAACGGGGATATGTACTAAATGAGGATACGATGTATATATATATACATATATATATATATCATATATAGATGTGAGTGATTAATATAAGGGATCATATCTTTTTATATATATATATATATACGTAAGGAAATTATGTTAGATAATTATCTCAAATAATGATACATTATATTATAGATCAAGGAGAAATGTCTCTTTTTGGAGAATATATATATATATGGTTATATATATATATAGGTCTGTCTGAAAATGTTGTATGTATACCTCAAAAGAGTGATTTCAACACCGAAAATGACTTTTAAGTCATCCTAATTTGGGGTACCAAATTGGGGGAACCGTATTTTTCAGACAGATATACAAACAGATTCACAAATGTACATATACATGTACATATGTATATACATATGGATATTTCTTAGAATGTGGCACCCGCATTTGAAGAAACTTCCATATATGCAGGGCTCTCCGCGAAAATAGAAGAGTGTCTGCAAAATGGTTGTAGATGATATTTTCCTCTGAATTTCCAGTTGCCAACTGTGTTTATCTAATTCGGTGTTGCTATACATGTCTATATGTACGTATACGTACATGCAGAGAGAGAGAGAGAGGGATTGGTTGCTTGATTAACAGGTAGACTCGACAGGCAAGTGATAAACAAACAAAATACAATAAATAAATGAATAAAACAATACGTAAATAAATAAATACATAGGTTGACAAACAGAGAAATGTGCACACATGTTTATGAATCTGAAAAATATCTATAGATATCCGTATCTATATCTATATGTATATAAACCAAACAATTGTCTATACATGTATTACGTATTGCAAGAGTCTTGTCTGTGTCAACACAGAGACGTGTTGCAATGTCCACCTGGGGCCTGATCTGGGACCCCTTTTTCTGCATACGGAAATATCAATAGATTGAATGAAATGGCAGGACACAATGAAATTTATCATGAATCAACTTTGAATGAAATCTGACATTTAGGGGAAAACCCCAAAATCTAAATGTCATTCAAGGTTGATTATCCATTTGCCCCCTTGAAATTGCTATTGAAGTAGTCAAGAATTGGTGGCTGAATGAGAATCACACGAAACAAAAAAAAGAAGTTGTCCCGTTGACCAAGCCCAAGCATCAAATGGTACATGGCGGTGGTTGGAAAGGCGCAACTGAGACCCGAAAATGCAAGTTGGAACATGAAATTACTACCATTTTAATTCTTCGAATTTATGGGCTTCTTTTTCAACTACCAGTAGCGACAACCTCATCTTTACTGCTTCAATCCCCAATATGTATTGCTTAAATCAGCTTAACTCCATAGTTTTCTCCATGAGGCTTAATGACTAAATCCCCTTGGAAAATCCATGGTTTTTCTATCTCCCGTGCCAGCCGCAACAGCAAAGCCGTTTGCAAAGGACTCGCCTCACGCTGTTCCATTTCCTCCGAGAAGATTCCTTCGGCTTGAGCCTGGAGCGGGGACATTGGTTATCCAGTTATCCTGTTTATACCTATCTGATTCATTATCATATAATTCAGGAATAATTTAGTATAGCTGGTCTAATAGTATCATTATACCTATATAATTGAGTATACCTGGTCTAATTTAGTATAATATGCATAATGTGGTAAACACAAGAATAAAGCATCTCATTCACCGACCATGACTCGCGGCCTTTCCAATCAAGCTGCACCCCGCCTGTAGCTTGCGGCAAGTGTTGAAGCCTAGCACCGCATTAATGTGCTCCTGCAGGGAAGAAAAACAGTCAACTCATCGGTTTGATCGGATTCAAATCACTTTGCTCCTTCGGTGTTTACGGCCGGAGAAATTTCTAGTGCAGTACCCCCAAGTGTCAAAGTCTCATGATTCACCACAAGTTTTGGGATTGGAGATCTAGATCTTCCACTTTTTCTGTATCCTTTTGTGGGGTTGCTGTTCGGCTGGGGTCGCGCCTGCACTGAGCCAACCTTGGCCTGGCGGAAGCACCAGTCACATGGCCATTCGCATGCAGAAGCGGTTGCTCCATCAAATACAGTGACAGCACAATATATATATATATATGGTATATAGTGACATAATATAATATAAATATATATGTATATAATATCATAATATATTTATACATATATATATATATATATTATCTAGAATGATCTAAATTGTATGGACTGTAGAGATGGAAATATTGGCAATAAACCAACCGACGACACCAGTGTCCCTTTTCCAAACGACCGAGCTGCTGGGACCGTTCGCAAAATATATCACGGCTTGCAGCTTCAAGGGAACCCCCAAAAAGGTCGATGCCGAAAGTTGTGTGAAACCAGGATAGCCAGGTTTTCCAACTTTTCGGCGTCGACCTGAGGGTTGCTATACTGCCATCTACTCAAACTGTTTTTTGCCTGTCCAACTCTTCATCATGAGATGCGGAAGAAAAAATCATGGCTTCTGTTGGCGATATCGCGGCTGTTGCTTTGAATTCCATCAACATTCCCATCTTTACCCACTATGTCTCATGGTGAAAATAGCCATATCCATTTTCTATTGCATTAGGGCGGATCATTGACTTTTTTTTGCCAGGATGTATGGTATATCCCCATGGGCCCCATGCTTTCGTGCCCCCTTTCTTTGAGGTAACTGGGTTCCATCCACATTACATCCACATTGAAACAACAAATAGTGATGATGACAATAATAGCAATGACAAAAGCATCCCCATCAAAATATATATATATATATACCTGCATACATACATACATATATATATATACGTATATATATATATATACGTATATATATATATATATATCCAAATAATGTACTCATTCTATCCCCAAATTTTCAGCGGCAAAACGTCCAGTCGGGCCTCACAGACTTCCACGAGGCCTTCGGGGAATGCAACTCCCGTGACCTAAAACGGCGCCGCGTTTTTAGCGGCGCGGTGGTTTTTTTATCGGATTCGGACAGCGGGATGTAGATATGATACATCATATGTATATATGTATATGTATATATATACATAATATGGTGTGTATATATAATATATCATGTCCATATCATGTATATTGTATTCGCATAATACATTTGATATACGTATGGTCATATGATATACATATACGAATAATACAAAACGGGTAGAGCTATTGTACTAGTAAATAAAATCTTACGAAACAGAAAGCGGGCATGACATGACATATCATGTCCGGATGAATATGGTATATCTTCACGAAGGCATGGGGTTTGAACATGTTTGATACAGGATATACAGGTGGGAACAGAGTGGTAGTGTGGCAAGCCCAAAGCCATAAACAACAGTATTTGAATACAATCTGTGATTCCCCCGCAAAAAAAAAGACAACAAAAGGTCACAATTCATTATGATGACATATAAAGTACTGTACTATTTGTTGGTTATTTTGGGTTGTTGAATGCACCCAACTCACCCAACGAGCAACAGAAAAGATGGTATTGGTCAACAAAGAAGGCAGATTCACTAAGCATATAGCCAGCGCAAGGAATATCACAAACAAAAATGAGTTCTCGCTCAACAGGAACAAAATGGAGAATTTAGACAACAGAATTCACAAAGCCACGAAAATGCGGATAGTTCATCAATTGACAATTGGCATGTACCTATCACTGAGTGATAGATATATGGCGGCGACATGACGATCTTCAAAATGACATGGACCCTCTGCCATGGCAATAGTGGGTGAGTCTATGATGTCTCTTCTTTCCATAACATACCAGTAGCAAGGGAAAGCAATGAGAAAAAAGACATGAAAACCTCGCAGTGACATGCAGTGACCTTATCGAACCCCGGCGAAGAATGGACTCAGCCAAGGAAAAGAAAATCTGGTGATGGGTCTGATCAGAGCTATTGGCGACCCCCAAAGAAGGCCCTGGAGCCCAAGATGAAACACCAGAAAGAAAGGATGGAAGAAGGGTCGACACCCAAAATCTTCCAGGCTTTGTCATGATCTGATAACCACCAATTCACCATCATTAGGAGTTACCCTCCGGTAATCAAACGTGGCAAGCTAAAAGATCCCCTTTCAATGGAGGTTTAAAACTGGGAAATTCTTCTACAAATAGTGGATTTTTCCTTGCTATGCTTGATTTTGGAAGGATATAAATAATAGTGTACCGTTCTATCCCCATTTTTGCAGGTTGATATCTCCCAATATTTTGCACCATCCGAAGCTTTGCCCTGCTCCAAAACTTCCAAGGAACGTCAAGTTCTTTGGCCAGTACTGGAACGGCATCCGCCTTTTCTGTCCAAAGTTCCTACGTCCAGAAGTTGCTGAAGGACTGAGTTTTTAAGTCGCTGAGATAACTGGTGGAACATTGGGCAAAAACAAAAAAAATCTAAAATGGAGGTCTTGAACAACCAAAATGATGATGCAACCAATAAATGCTGGTCGTATTTTGTTTTGGCTGCTGGGGCCAAGAAATGATCGCTGAATTGGGGAGGGTATATACCAGTTTCTGACTGGGAGGATCCTGAGTTTAAAGTAAAATTTCCCCCCAGACCCTGCAAGTACTAGGTGGTTTTTGGCTCCACTTCTAGATCTTGTGGTACTCTGTGGTACTGGCGAGAAAGTGCATGGATTCTAATGTCCTGTATCATTAGAGGTTCATTGCAGTGTTTCAGGTTTCTAGTGTCCCTTGAAGCCAGCTCGACTTCGCAAACAGGATGTTTTGATATGTAGGAACTATTTGGTGGAGTTATATAGGACAGGCTGCCATGCTAGAATTGTTCATCTGTAAGGAAATGATGTAGGGGAGAGTGACAACGGTTCAAAGGAACTCAAAGAACAAAACCAACAAAAGTACAGCATCTGCCCCAAAAAAATCAACTCCTGTTTCCCGCTGTCAAAACCCATCTCCTCCCAGATTTCAACTCCAAAAAAAATATGGAAAACAGTTCAGCCCAGTTCGGCCCGGCCAACCGTCCTCTGGGTCCGAAATCTCAATCAGAGGAGGCGGATAGGGACCCAAGCGCAACATCCTGGGTCTCTGGGAAAGCCATAGAATTCACCGAGGTCAAAGTAGTAAATACATCAAAATACCCTCAGAAGTTAAGCTTCATAGAATCTGGTAAGATTCAATCCTGAGGATAAAGGAACTACAGCCCGTCGGAGAGTGGGAGGTGTTTCTCTTGGTCTATTTCGGACTCGGCGGGACAGGAGGGAGTCGTTCTTTGCCCCTTCTAAACCACCAATCACTAAGTGAGTTTGAGAGGATTTTATAGCCAACATGTTTGCAAATTGCCATTCGTAGACTTGGCTTAGTTGGTTTCTTGTGGAATTTTTCTTGACTCTTCACCCAATCAAGGGAACCAATGGAAACCCTTTCCGTGGCCCTAAGGCATGACCAATCAATTTCCAAACGATGCTCAATGGAGCCACTGTGCACGGAGATTGTCACCCAAGCACAAAGAGAATCCAGCCAGTTTGTCGGTACTTTCTTTCAGGGATTGCCACAAGATTGCGACTTGGGTGATACTCCCACTATTTTGCTATTTTTGATCCTATTATCCAACTCTTTTTGGCCTTGTAGTTTGAATCCCCACTTCTTGTTGGTAGTATCAAGTCTCTAGTTGAGCAATGACCTAAACCTTCTGTCATCCTCCTGGTTGATTGATGTCAGGATCCCGGTTCGTGAATCGTAAAACAATCTCCATCTGAACATATGGCTATTGCGTTCTATCCTCAGTTTGAAAGCTTCATGGACCTTCATACCCTGTTTTGCCCACTTGAAATTTCATGCTGGTTTCCAGATCTTGTCCTTGTTTCTTCACCACGACTCCCAGCGACCCCCAGCTATCCCCGCCTCCCGTCGGTGAATGTGGCTCGCGCCCCGTGAACGCGGCCCGGGTCGCGGCGCCACGGCACGTGTTCACCTCCCGTCTGCGTCAACGGTGGTCTGACCTCCCTTGGGTCGGTTTGGCTCAAAGACGCTGCGGAAACGCGGCGGAACGCTCCGGTGGTGGTCCAGTGGTCGAGTCAATGGATTGGAAAAGACCAGGTCCAGTGGCACTTCAGTTGCTGGTTGATGTGGTACACCCACAAACCACCCCCAAGTAGACCAACAACTGGTGATGCAGAACTATCCGCAATAGAGGTTATTTAAATGTATTTACATAGTGGGTTGACCACATTCGGGTACATGGATGACCATCCAACCTGAGAAGTGGGTCGTACCCATCTCTACTAGTTCTCCAGGTTTCATTCCTGCAACTGGGTGATGGCCCAATACTGCACACATTGGTCAGAACCACAGCATGTGGAATGCATTGTAATGTTCCCTCATCCCACATTATCATTTGGGACGGTAAATTTTTGGCCAAATGGCCATAGATCGGAAACCCGTGGGGCTACCGGGCGGGCTTACCCAACCCCCTTTTCCTCGGGGCCAGTTCTGGAATGGGAATGATAAACTCAATTCTGCTTGGGGGACACAATAAATTTTGGTAAGTTTTTGAACAAGCCGCTGTGACAGTGCAATGATTCCATCATTGAAAATCTGAAAATCGGGAACGCAACCCTTGATTTGCGTCTCTAATCCCCTGCATCAACCTTATACAAACTTATATCATACAATTTTCGAATGATAACCCATTTTACTGGTCCGAAACTGGCAGCAGTTTCCGACTCCCACACCACCTGCTTCGTCCAAGGCCTCAGAAAGGACGAATTGGGTAATCGACAGACATCTAATTTTGGACAGAAAAATAACTGGTTTGATGTGTAAAAAAAATAGGAATCCCCCCAATTTGTTCACCATCCAAATGTTTCGGTCCTTTGTTCCATGGTTGAAGCAATGGCAGAAACAAAACAGTTCTTCCAACAACCACTAGTTCACCATGGTGATTACCGATGGCGGTTGTGCGGTGGCCGGGTTGGACCCCCTGTTGGGGACGGGCCCCACATGTGAAAAAGCGTTGAGAAATCGAAGAATCCGTTTTGGAGGATCAAAGGTTCTGACTCAAACCCTGAATTCAACCAGCAAAAACATGGTCGCACTTGAAATGCCCAAACACCCTGCCCTTCCCGGCGACAAATTCTGAATGGATCCCATGTTTGTTGTTGATGTGACCAATGTTTCACGTCTGCACGTTGCAATTCATAAATCTGATGTTTAAAGAAAAATGACATACAGTCTATACCGTTGTACACTCGCATATTTATCACCATGCTCCACACCAGTACTATGATTTGCCAAATTGACGCCATCGCCCAAAGTTGTTGCTGAGATTCCCACCGGACAGATGTCATGGGTTTGCGTCAAGGCAAATCAAAGGAATGTCAATGTATCTGCACTTGCTTTTCAAAACGAGAAAACAACAGAAGATTGGAATGATTGAAATGTAAACGTTTGCAAATACAAGTAAACTGGAATGATTGGAATGTAAACGTTTGCAAATACTACAACAACAACACCAACAACCATTTCAGACATGAGTGTTGGTGAACGGTTCCTTGGGTTTCTCACACCGTTTTTCCAATTCCATGGTGTGCCAATTTGGACGCCAACTGACTTGACCGTGTGAAAACCAAATGTGCAATTGCCCACATCAAAACGATGTTCACTCCATGCTGGTTCAAACCTTGTTGGTTCCACCACACAGTTGGTTTACGCATGAATTTTTGCTTTTGTTGGGCGACAGTTGGCGGAAAACTGTAGTAAAAACATCAATTTGGCGTTTTGAAAAACATATCAACCAGGAGCAATGATGATGACAACATAATGAAAATTAATTGGGAAAACAAATTCAACACTACTCTAGGATTGCCTGTGAACATCACTTTTCATGCGGTTTTGGATGCGATGATTGCGCGAACGAAAAGGAACCTCATGAGACCATGGGACCCCACTGTGCATGATCAAAGGGCAATTGAAAACAACCGAAACATGTATGTCGTTCTGACACAAAGGATCACCGCCACTTTATCCGTCCCCTCCTTTGTCCGCACTGATTTAGATTCAACAGACTTAGCAAAAATTGGTCTAGGTGTCATTTAGCAAAATTGGACGAAAGGTAGGCGCTGCTGGGTCAGGGAGTTTGAAGTATAAGTTTTGAACCCTGGAGAAACAAAGTTATGACTCATGACAGAAAAATATTCGACATGAATTGTACTGTAAAAAAGGAGGGAAGTCTCGGCAACGTATGCAATGGTTGATTTTTTTTCCGAACAGTGATTAAAAGAACAAATCTTTGGCCGGGCCTTGTTACGCAACTGAATTCATCCAATGCGACCTATTGCGCCACCTTTTGGCAGAGAAATGAAAAGCACAACGCCGGTTTTTGCATTTTTGCAAACAAGGGTGCCCTAGGGTTATTAATTGGGGAAGATAAGGGTGATGATGGTGGTGCTGACGATGGTGGGGGTACGGGTGGCGGTGGTGATGACGATGGTGATGACGATGATCATGATGATGATGCTGGTGATGATAATGAAAGTGGAATTGGTGATGATGAAAATGAAACTGATAAATTGAATTGGCCCCTTAATGCTTATAACTATTTTTTTTCGTGGCACACCTGCGGGCCACAGGGGAAGGCAACGCCTGTGGCAGAAATTCAAAAAAACGTGGGTCAAAATATTTAGCCACCCTCCGCCCACTTTTTCCCAAACTAAGTTTTGCGGCAAACACAAATTCAGTATATAGCTATGCCGAAGAGCTGTGGGTAAGAAAAAATAGTGCACAAAGAAAGCAGTCTTGACGCGTGTGAAAGTGCCGAACAATGTTCAACCCAGATTCAAAAATTGCATTTTCCAGATGAATTTTAAAAGCAATTCCACCATGAAAATTACCTGTGTTGCTCAGGTCCGCCCAGGTCTGCCCGGTCCTCCCAAGTTCTCCCAGGAAAACCCCGCCCAGGTCCACCCAGGTTCTCCCAGGAAAACACCGCCCAGGTCCACCCAGTTTCACCCAAGAAAACACCGCGCAGGTCCACCCAGTTTCACCCATTTTCCCAGGAAACACTGCGAAATCCCAGGAAAACCCCGCCCAGGTCCACCCAGGTTCTCCCAGGTTCTCCCAGATCCCTTCCGCTAAGCATTACAGCGGGGTAATATCCCTTCCGCGAAGCATTACAGCGGGGTAACGGCTGTAATGCTTAGCGGAAGGGATCAGGTAACCGCTGTAATGCTTAGCGGAAGGGATCAGGGGATTTCCTGGGAGAACCTGGGAGAACCCGGGTGGACCTGGGTGTGGACCTGGGTCTAGGCGGGGCATTCCTGAATTACTTGGGTTTATGAAACTGCTCAGAACTTTTTTGAAGAAAATTGCGGTAAACCTCGCTTGGTTTCAATCGTGCAAGGCGTGGAATCGGTGACAAAGACCTTGCCATCAGTGATTCAAATGACAAAGCACAATCACGAGCGGTTACTATACCATTGAAGAGCCGGGGCAAACCATAAAATACGATTAAACACTCGCATGCAATGGCATGTATATGTACAAAGCACAACTAATGAATCGTAAGGACCAAACCCCAAGCAGAAATGCATGAGGTTGGGTCGGCTGGGGTGGGTTGGGGTTAGGGTTCAACCCTAACCCTGAACTATGGGGGTCTCGGGGGGGGGGCGGGGGGGGGGAACTCAGCAACTCAGCAACTAGTTAGCAACTAGTTGTAACTAATTCCGGAACTAGTTAGCAACTAGTTGTAACCAACTCTACAACTAGTTGCAACTAGTTACAACTAACTCTAGTTACAACTAACTCTCTAACCCTTAACTCTCTAACCCTGGGCCCGAGGCCAAGGTTACAACTAGTTACAACCAACTCTCTAACCCTGGGCCCGGAAGCAAGGTTACAACTAGTTACAAAAAAGTACTACTACTACTACTACTATTATTATTACTACTTGTTTTATGAACAAAACAAATGGGCCAGGAAATTTTACTACCACTACTACTCACTACTTACTACTACTACTACTGCTACTACTACTACTACTACGACCACTACCACTACTACTGCCACTACTGCTACCACTACTACTACTTCTACGACTATTACTACTATTTGTTTTTTGAAGAAATCTAATCGGGCAGGAAATTGGGCCCAGACTCAGGGCCAGGGTTGCAACCAATTAGAACTAACTCTCTAATCCTGGGCCAGACGCTAGGGTTACAACTAACTCTAGGCCCGAGACCAGACTTACAACTAGTTGCAACTTACTCTCCAACTCTGGGTCCGCTACCAGTTGCAACTTAACTCTCCAACTCTGGGCCTGGAGGGTTACAAACTAGTTACAACTAATTCTGCAACTAGTTGAGAACTAGTTACAACCAACTCTGCAACCAGTTTGAAACTAGTTACAACTAATTCTCCAACTAGTTGCAAAAAAAATTGCAATTAGTTGCCAACTAGTTGCAGAGTTAGTTCCAACTCAAACTATTTGAACTAATTGCCAATAGCTCAACTAGTTGCAACTAGTTTAACTATAACTCTAACTAATGCATTTTGTATTACTTGAAATGCATCATACACAGTAAAAACCTCCTTTCAACACCCAGAACCCCAACAAAGCAGGATGCAGAATCCCAATTTAGGTTTTTAGCAGACTACTTATCCAACTGATAAAGAAGAAAATGAGATTGATGAGGATGAAAACTGAAATTGATGAGGATGAAAATAAAAATTGATGACGATGAAAATGAAATTGATGATGAAACTGAGAATGAAAGTGAACAGGAAAGTGAACAGGAAAGTGAGGAGGATGGGAGGTGCGGTGCAGCTGTCTGAGCCGGCTGTCCTTCATTTCATCAGGGCTGCAAAAACCTATTTTAATGGCCAATGAACAGGAATGCATGCCAAGTTTCACAGTTGTTTATAAGTCGAATGTACGTGTAGCACGGAAAAACCCTGAAGTAAAATGTGCAACGACAAAAACTTGGTCGGAGTCTTCCTGATCAGATTCAAATTCATGACATTGAAAGGCTGCCTTGCCGCCGATCCCAGGGGTTGGATTGCGAGTGGGGACCATCATCATCAGTATCAGCAGCAGCATCATCATCCTCCTCATCATCAGCATCAGCGTCATCATCATCATCATCTTGGATTTGTCTCTAGGTGTGCCGACAAGATTATAGATTGCTTCACCACAGGCTTGAGTGACTGCTGTTGGAGTATTCGGGACACCTTTAGGGCACAAATTTGCCAAGAACATATTCTGAGGTTGAAACTTCAGTGGACTTCGTGCTTTGCTTTGCAGCCATCTTACGGTTTGAAGAGTCTACCATGATCACGAACCACGCTTGCAGAAATCGTCAACTGTCTTTGAAACCACCTCAGCTGAAGATTCCGCGGCCCCCACCGGGCCACAGACGTCTAACATCACCTTCTCAGCGGAAAAAGACAGGAGGTGGCACCACACCAGTCTTGAGAAACCCTGTGGAACAGGGGAACAGCATCAGCAAAGATCCACGGCCCGCTGGGCCACACCGGTGTCTAACGTCACCTTCTGAGCCAACAAAAAAGACAGGTGGCGCCACAAGATTCTTTGGAAACCCTGCGAACAGGAAAACAGCACCAGAAGCTCCAGGGCAAATACGACTGCTTGGTTGAGTTCGACTCAACTGCAGGTGGCACGTGTGCAAACCACCGTGACTTGTCTGGTTGTGAAAGTCTGGTGAGAGGATGTACAGTGCACTGCACCACCTTGAATCTGCTTGAACATCTTGTAAACTATCTTGGAACATTGCATGTGCATGGGAACAGTTTGGGAACCATTTTAAGTTTGTAGGAACCGATCTGTGAACTATCTGTAGGAACCAGGTAGGAACCACGCAGGAACCAATTCAAAACCAATTTGGAACCAAATGGAACCAGTTTGTGCATGGAAGAGCTTGGAGATGGATTTTCGTTTGTTTTTGTGTTTTTGTGGTGTTTCTGATCTGATTGACCCCATATCTTATGAACATGATGCTGGTAGGTGATTTTGTAAGGCGTTTTGTAGGTGCTTTGCGAGTTTGAGCTGAAGCTTGTTTATTTGGAAGCTTGAGAATTTGTTTGAAGTAGTTTGAGACTTTTAAGAACGTTTGAAGAGTCACTGCGTTTACTCTGCATCTCTTCTAAAGGAAGAGAAGACATAACGATGTCAAACCTTTGTGGTTTGGCTCAAGTCTGAGCTGATGAAAAAGAGCTGACCGCCGC